>VYZS01053714.1:4899-16142 GCA_013400695.1 Neodrepanis coruscans
TAGAAAGGCTTTGGTTAGGAGCAGCTGCAAAGCTCCCTGGTAAACAACTGAAAACTAAAGTGTTGTTTGTTTTTTTTTTAACATTGCTGAAGAGTTAAAAATGTCTATACATTCCAAAAAGCTAAACAGTTAGGAAGGAATTTACTAGTTTTTCCAGAAATCTTAGAACTGATCTCATCAGCCTGAAACCATTTCACAGAGCTGAGATATCTGGTGGTAAGTGAATAACCCGCCTCTCCATACAGTCAGAGAAGTTATAATTGGTTATATTGTGAGGATATTTATAGGAAAAAAATGTTTGTGGTTGCATCAAATTTTGTCTCATCAGCATTCAATGCTATAGAAAGAAATATATGCTTCTTTTTGTGGTTTCTTGCAGAAGACTAGCAGAATGTAATCCAAGAATAGTCAATGCACATCACTTCATGCATCATACTCTTCCTTCTTAGATAAAGTAGATGAAATGAAGAGGTGAAAAATGTGAATTCCTATTTTCTTTCAAAGGTGATAAGTAATCCTTCACAGTGATTTCCAACACATTCTCTTCACTTGCATTCCAAACAGCTCTCCGAAAATACAGATAATGCTGAAGTTTTTTTGCTATTTGAATAAAATATGTGCCTTTCACTGAAGCTGAGACAGAAATTCTTCAGCTTTTTATTTCTATCCAGAGTTTTCACACAGAAATCTGGTTAGTTCCCCTCTCCCCTGTCCCCATACTGTTGAACAAGTTCTCAATTAATTACATACCACTTATGGTCTATGAGAAAAATTTTATAAAGCTGCCTTAAGTTCCAAATCAAAGAATCTTTCCAAGGATAAGATGTCTTAACAGGATGTATTAATTTCTAACTTTGAGTTGCAACTTATAATTATGATAGCAAGACTTCCTGACTTCCTACATAATTCCTGCATTAATTCTCGCACTTCATTCTTGACTGCATTTGTGAGTGGAGCCATTACATCTGTTTTCAGATAGAAAGCCTGAACCCTGAAGGTTAAAATATTTTTGGTGTGTTATGCAGATGATATAATTCCTCTGTCCTTAACAACTGTAACAATGAGTTTAGGAGGATAAAATAAGATGAACTTCATCATTCTTCACCACACTTATATCTTTAAAATATCCTTTGGCTCCTGGGAAAGCACACCAGAAAATCTGTTTGCTATGAAACTGTTAACTCAGCAGCAAATAGACATAATATGACATTTCAAATTCATCATAATTTCCTTCCTTAAAAAGGAAACAGTGGGAACTTAAATGGGACTTAAATGGCTGCAATTGAATGGATGATACATTTCTGCTGGATGACATATTTCTGCTGGGAAATATTCACAGTAATTACATTTTTACCTTGTAGCACATTACCATTAAAACCCAGTATCAAGGAACAGATAGAATCAAATTTAATCAGTAAGATACATAGTGGTAAAAATTATATTGAAAATAGAAGAATTTAACCACTGAGTCCTGGGTGACCCAACCAGACCAAAACAGGAATCATTCAGCTATACCCTGGATTTGCTGGACAGGTTAATGGCTGATAATGATTCAGACCAGCAGAAAGTTAAGCACATTCTTATGGGAAGCAAATCCTGGCTCTGACATATATTGATGGATACTGATGTGTATTCCTTTTCCTTGGTGTTAAAAAGTTAGGTAAGAAGAAAATGAGTTGAAATGTTTTGCTTTTGGTGTTGTTTTTGTCTTGATGAAGTGGTGATTGAAAATGCCTTTGCATTCAGTTTGAGTAAAACTAAAGACAAAATTAAATTCCTGTAAGTATCCCCTTGTGACTTTTAGAGAGGGTTTCTCATCTGATATTCACAGACACATTTGTGTGAGAATCTCTGCCTAAAAGTCCAAGACTCAGATTGTGCAATCACATTTTAGGACATATTGAGACATACCTTCTCTCCCAGAACATTTTCACAGAAAACCACTGGATGTAAGACTGTATATAAAACAAAGCAGTCACATATTTTATAGTAAGACATTGTCATACAACTAATTTCGTGTGTATTTAGTAATAAAATTTAGTAACAAAATTATTGTCACAAGTAAATAATTATGAGACTCTTAGGAAAAATATTTTTTGGTAATAAAGTTCTAAAATAATTTGAAATAAATAATAATTTGAAATAAATAATAATTTGAATTCCGTGAAGTTTACAATACACAGGAGCATCAGTGGGAAGGCTAATACATGAGAAATGTTATTTACCCGTGAGCAGTCAGGTTTCCAGAAGAAAAATAAGCAGCAAAAAAGATCTCCTCACATATTTTCTAGTTAGTATCTAGGGCAACATCTTTCCAAGGAAAGTATCTACCTAAGCCCACAAGAAGTAATCTAAATTCCTGGCATTGTAAAATGATGAAAACAAAGGTGTTGACTAATCCAAATTTAAACACAAAAACAAACAACTAATGCTGCTAGATAGGTGTTTCTTCAAAGTCTCAGAGCCCTGTAATTTTGGTTTCTGTGCAAATCCTGCACCTGATTGTAATCTACCTCATTGCATATGCAATCACTTGATATAATTTTCACAAGATTTGAAATCTTGTTCTAGCAAGACATATTCTCTGCTGCTAGTGGCCTTTTGGAATTTTCTAGCAGTTTCAGCCAAGCTCGACAGGCAGTTAAAGTTTTCAAAAATTTAAATTTTTCTTCATTGTTTTAACCCTGCATCAGGTACACACCACGAGTAACTTACAGAACTATAGTTGTCATAGGAGTTTGCAGTTAAAATTTATATTTCTGAAAATTCAGAAGAAAATACAAAGATAATATTAAAAAAAATGAATCTGGGCTCCAGTTGAAATGTGTATGTATGAAAACAGTAAAAAACATAAACGTTCTAACAAAACGTGCACCATGCCATGTGTATGAAAGCAAAAGCTTATTGCTAGTTTTGCTGCATGTCCCTGCTTCTCTTTGGAGAAAAAAACCAAACCAAAAATCCTGGATGCCTTTGCAAAAAAGAGAATCTTTAGATCTAACCTTTGACTTTTGCAACACTTTCTTGATGACATATTTCACAAAATATTTATCTTGAGCTAGGTGTAGTCTAACAGAGTACAGCCATTTTATATATCCTTTTGCCATATTCTGTCTTCCATGTTTCTAGCCTTCAGCACAACATGATAGATTTGACTGTGAAAAGGGATATGATCTCTCCTCAGCTGAGTTAGCAAAATATATCTCAAAACTCACAAATCCATTTTTGTTCATTTCTCCAAACTCTGCAGTTGAAAAAATGTTTTCTCATAAAACTATTTTTAAAGTACATGTCTTCACAGTGAGCTATGAAATTAGCTGCAGTTTGAACCAGCTGCTGGGTGACTGGAATAAAGTTTCTCTCCCTTTTTTCATTTGTTTCTGGCTGCTATTGTGCTCCTTGCTCTAGAGACTTCTCAGAAAAATTTACTCCAGGAAGGAATTGTATTTTTATGTAACATTATTCCTCATCAGTGGATTAACTATTTCTCTTCTTTGCTTGAGGCATGATGCATTATCTATAGACAAAACATCTATGTATCTAACAGTATGTATAGACATAAATTCATACAGGTTAGTAGGAACCTCTAGAAGTTGTCCGATCCTAGCTCTTGCTCAAAGCAGGGGTAATTTATTTTAGATTGCTGAAGGTTTGAACAAGCTAGAAATAAATTATGCGTTTTTCTTATAGTTTTGGGAAGGACGTTCACATTAGGTCTCTAAAAAGACCAACTCTTGAATTGCAGGATGCTTTGTCAATTTCCTGGGCGACATGATTGTTTCAGGGAAAAATTATTAACCAGAAGTTATATGAAAAGTGTTCGGATAGTTGTGATGAGTTTAGACTATATTAGCACTGTCTCCATCTGACACAATTCAGGATTACCTTGGACAAGCAAGAGGTGACAGTTTATAATTCAAATGTTAAGAGATAGTTTAAGTCTGGAAAAAGTGTAGTATGATGTCAATTTGTGAAGCATTAAAGGATGAATGTCCAGAATGCTACGTGCAAAAGCACTTAAGAACTTACGCTCATGTCTCACTGCTGTGTGTGAGTGTGATTGACTGTTGGCCACAAAGATCTGACATCCAAACATTCATATACAGCACCTGTGACCTGCTCCATTAATGTCTTTCCTAAGTTAAAAGAAAATCTCATTAAAGGAGCCCTTTTCTCAAGAATAGTGTCTGAAAACTGCTGTCTCTTTGAAATATCGACTGATACAGGTCATGGGAGGATGAAGGGTGAGCAGTGAAAAGGGGACATTGAGCAATAACTCCGGGATAAATGAAAGAACAAAGGAACACTACAGTGATTGCCATCAGGAATATGTTCTTTCAGATGGAGGTGTGAAGAGATAGGGGATGCATAGTATCTTACACATGGCTCTTGTTATTTAGGCTCTAAAGGTATTTTGTAAATTTCTTTTCAGTCACTGCATGAAATTCTGTGAAGTTCTAGCATGAAATACCATAGAAGAAATCCTCCAGTTACTATTCAACTGTGTAGTCTAAATTTCTTCTTTAGCTGCTGAAAGGTTTTTAAGTGTTAAATATTATTAAAAGTGCTATCTCTGTTTTTGTCAAGAGCCTCTTAACTAAAAGCAGATGTTGCTCTTTCTGGTCATTGACTGTTTTTGCTAAATATTGTAGTAATATTTTTTCACTATTATTGAATATTGCATTCTTACCAAAAAAAAATTCTTAGTAGAAGGATAAACTTTAATTGTATTTCTTTAGATGGCTTTTACTGCTTCGCACATTAAAGATGTACCAAAACACTTGATTTTTATTTGTTGTGAAGTGCAATACTTCCCAATCTACATTGCAAGATAAAACATTTTCTCATTAGAAGGTGCTTTTTCATATCCTGTGTAATATTCTGTAATAAATATTAAGACAAGTTGATATTTGTCTAGTCTCTTTTGTTACTGAAGGCAGTTTTTTGACAGAAAGTGTTTCCGAAAGTCACTAAACTTGCTTACTTTTGATCTGATTGCTATGTGATGAACTGTTGAAGGTAGTCCTGTGCAATTTTATGAACAGCCAAAGGAAAAAATGTAGCATTTTCATAGACAATCATAACAAAAAAACTTATTAATTTTTATTTTTGTGTAGTGTTTGAAATAGTCTTGACTCCACCACTTGTAAATGGATTTGTTCAATTGCTTTGCAATATTTTGAAACTTGCAAATAAAACTTATTTATTAACTATTGCTTAACTATGTGACATTTTACCCAATATGAGAGCATCTGAGAAGAGCTTTCTGTGTTGTTTTGTTTTTTTCATCCTTTTGTTCTATAATTTTATATCAGGGATCTTTCATAATTCAGCCAAAAGTGTGTCTTTGTTCTGCTTCACACTCTGTAAATTACATGAAGTAACACTGGATTATAGAATTCCCCAAACATCCCGTAGTATCAATAGAGATGACATATGAGCAGTGAAGGAAAAGTACAAATCACAGAGGAAGAGGAAAGTTTGCAAACTTTGTGAAAACTAATTGCCTGTGTTTTAAAAGAGCAGCAGTACATGTGGCAGTCATGCGAAAGCTATTAATTAACTCAGTTGAGGAAGCTCCAACCAGAGAAAGAATTGGAAATTAGAAAAAAAAAATGGTCAGACAAGTCAGGAATTGGAATAACATGAAGGTGAGTAAAGACTGCTGTGAACAAAGTTGGAAGGGAATGTTAAAACAATTAATCAAATAATAAACAAAATATATAAACAGAAAAGCTGATCTTCTGCATTAATTTTTATTATTTCATTTTGAAAAATGTGTTCATGATGTCATAAAATATCATTGATTTTTTTATGGATCTGGCATGTGAAAACATAGATTAAACTCTGAATCACTGCTTAAAAAACACAGGTTTTTTGCCAATCATCTAGCTTACTAAATAATAAGAAAGTCATATCTTTAAATTAAAATGGATTAAATAACTATTACTCCTATGCAATAGAAAATTCAGTATTGCCCTCTAGAAACATTCCTAAAAGTTTTATATCCATTGACCTCAAGCAAACCAGCTTCCTCAGCTATACTAATAAAAATATTGACTGGTTTTGTTTTGTTTGGGTTTTTTTTTCCCCTGAATCTATTCAGTACTCTAAAATGTTTACTGCCACCATAAACACCATAGAACATAGCGTACTGAAATTTTTAAACAACGTCAGGCCGCTCCTTGAATTTTTCCATTCTCCTGAAGAGTTAACTTTTAATTCTTGGGTCTTTTTTAATTTATAGATTCTTTCTCACTATTCTCTGTGGATTTCTGTTCCTGGAATAGCTGGGTTGCCCTTTACCTCCTTCTCAGTGATATATGTGTCTTTCTCTTTTCTATGATATAGCCTCTGTATTTGCTTCAGGCAACTCTAAGATCACCTGTTGGAAAACTGGAAAATTTCCTGTAGAGGGTCTAGAATGTGTGCTGTGGCCTACTGGATCTTTCAAACAAAATGAAAATTGATGAGGGTAGCAGAGTGTTATATACATTATGAAGTATCTGATACCTTACCAAAAAGACCTCAAAACTTTACCTTATCATTTGAATATACTCTGCAATTATGCAATTTTAGTGATAGAGAATGCATGGAAAATTATCTTGGTTTTTCATGCATTGAACTTTGTCCTTATGTTACCATTCTTTTCCTAAACACCAAAATGCACTTCTAAATACATAAATCACTAAAAATAATATGGAGATTTGGAAGAGAAAGACAAGGGCTAAAGAAGACTACAGCGCCACAATAACTTTTGTTGGAATTGTATTAGTTGTAATCTTCAAATAAAAGGAAATATGATAAGTCGGGGCTTTCTTTAGTATACTACGAATGCACTGGTGGAATAAATACAATTTAAAACCCACATATTTTGAGCAAACCCTCAGGATGGCTACATGTCTTCACAGACACTACACTCCTCAGAAATATAAGGGGCAGTTCTAAGGAATACAGCTAAACATAATTAAATAAAAGGAAGTGTAACTCATATTGCCTATCAGTACAGGTGTTTTCAAGGACAAACTCTGTCCTGGTTTAGGACAATATTAGGTGTTATCAACAGATGAGAGATGTATAGAAAAGGCAACAATTTATTGAATGTATGGGGGAATGTGAGTATGGATGGGTGTAAGGATGTGGATATGAATGTACTGATAATGAATCTGTTATTGAGGTGGTGAACCAAAGGGAAAGGAAAAAAACCCAACAAACAATAATCAACGTCTTTGGAAAACACAGTCATCCTTTATGTCCCCAGCAGTCACAATGTGATGTGGTGCAGGAGCTGTAATCATGCCTCAGTAGCCTTTTTGGAGCACGGTGGGTGCAGTTACTGTGTTCCTGCCAGCAGTGGGCACTGTGTGTCAGTCAGGACGGGTCCGGAGGGGAAGAAGCCATGTGTGAGCAGGGAAGGCAAAATGGAAGATGCCGAGCTCCCGGACAAAAGCCCCCACAGTGGGAATGGGCTAGCAGTGCCTTGTTCAGGCACTGAGAGGGAGGAGGGGGACCCCCCAGGAACACGGGGGAGGCTTAGAGGTGAGGGCACATGAACCAGAGCTTTGGTGAAGAAATAGCCAGGTTCCAGGGACTGCTGCTTCTGTGTGTGTGGGGTGTGTTCTCGAGAGCTTCTCAGCTGGAAAACTGTGTCCAGCAACCTCAAGAATCCACAGGGGAAGGATGGGAGCAGCGGGGGTCATGCTGGTTCCTGAGTGAACAGCGTTGAGAGCAGAGGTTCTGTCTCCGAGAAGAAGAGAGAAAGGGTTGGTTCCCCAGTTCTCTTATAATCTTAGTCCACTCCCAGAGCTCTCTGTGTGGCCTCGGGAGTCTCCAGCTTCCTTCCCAGGTATCTCCCCATGCCCTGTGGGGCCTGATGGGAAACTGAGGAAAAGAGATATCTCGTACTCTGCCAGGCTGTCTCCACCCCTCACTAATCTGAGGAGGGGAAAGGAATTTTTTTTTTTTATCCTTTTTGTCTTCCTCTTTGGTCCCTCAAACCACCACATATGTGAAAGGGATAATGTCAAATATCTCCTGCATTTTGCTATTCAAAATTCATGTTTGGATTGCCCTGTAAGAACCTGTGTAATTTGATTTAGATTTTCTGGTAAAGATGATTCTTCAGAGGATTGTGTCTACTACAGAGTATTTTTTTTTTGTAACTTAATCATCTCCTGGAGAACATAAAAATTCAATGAGTTATTAAGACATTCAAATTTATAAAGCTTTGAGAAAAAACTTTATTTTTTCTTAGGCAACTGAAAAGTAGAACCCCCTCCCCCAGCTAAGTAAGTTACTTTTTATGAGTTACATACCACTTCTGTATATGCATGGTCATGAAAACCTTCTTGTAACTTCAACACAGTTCAGTTTGTGAAGGATGACACTACAGTATGTGGTAAACCTCAGGATACAAACTGTAGACATGAACATTATGAAATCTTTCCTTGGCTAGTAATAGCTGGTTAGGAATGGCACATAGTGCCATGATGGGCACATAGTAGAAAACTCGGTAGGTCTAATTTCTGCTCTTCCTTGCCATAGTAAACACTGAAATTTATTTCATCTGTTTCTCATTCAAAGGACAGAATAATCTACCTAATATAATCAAGGCAAGCAAACCCACGTTTTTAACAACATGCTTCAGCACTAGCTACGGGACTTTCTGTTATGCTACAAAAATGTCTAAACAGCCAAAGTAACCATAACGTTTCCATCTGTTACAAAAAAAAAGCAAATGATAGTTAATATTACTTGGGGATTTGTTTCAAAACCAAACAGACTATACACTAAAATTAGTATGATTTCAAAATCATATTAAAATATATTTTATTTACACAAAATATTTTTTTCAGAAAATGAAGTCTCATAATATTTATCGAATCTTTCACCCCACTTCAGCAAATGAATGACCTGTTGGTATTTCCACCCTTCAAAAAAACTCTTTGGTCAAGGATGTTAATCTTATTTCTAAACAACCACTGTAGGATTCAACATGACACAGTGCTTTTACTGAGTAAAGAATAACAAATTATGAGTAGAGTTTCAAGCCAGAGTTTAAAGATCTTGGTTTGGTTTTGTTCATATTAATAAGACTTTTTCATAAGTAGCACAAATAATGTCTTCCAGTCTGCTTGGACACAATTTTATATATATTTTTTTATGTGTGTGTATGTGTATACTATTGTCTTGGTTTCCAGCCAGGACAGAGTTAATTTTTTCACAGTTTCTATGAGGGTGCAGAGCCTGGAGCTGTGTGGGTGTGTCTTGATTGTTAGTCCATACTACCTTACGGAATGACGGAAGGGATTCTCACTTCCAAGAAGGAAAGGAGATGTGGGTTATAGTTGGGAAGAAAAAGGTGGCACATGGAAGGTCCAGCTCCATTCTTTTTCTTTGTCTCAGGTGTCACATGGCTCTGGGTTGGTCAGCCAGTGAACATTTTTTGCATGTAAATCACCCTCTTTTTGTAAACTTTTGTTATTAATATTGTTGCTGTTACTGTTAATTATCTTATCTCCTTGTTGTTTCCAGTAAATTCTTAACTAAGGAACTTTGATCTTTCTTACTGGATTGGGTGTGAGTAGGGCAGCAGCTTGTGGTTTCTATTTTAGAGGAAGCACTAAACTAGGGAATATCATTCCTAAACCATAACAACTAAACATGCTACTATGACCTCATAACATGAATTTTGCAGTGGTAGCTACATTAGCAAAAGCCTTTACTCTCCTTCAGTGTCTTCTTTCTCCATTTTCCTTTCCTTCAACACATGAAATACTTTTTCATTATCCTCTTCCAAGGATTGCAAGTCTGTGATGAGTAAGGAAATAAAGTGAGATAGTTATTTTCTCCTTTGTCTCATAAAGTGGTTTTAGTAGCTGAGACAGTACAGAAAGTGGGTGGAAGTCAGACAGCCTCTTATTCTTCTTTTTTTTTTGTCTAGCACTGTAACTCCATCTGGCAGAGACAGCTCCACTTGTATGACTTTTGAAGAGAATAAAAGCCTAAATAAAACTCAAAATTAGGCTTGGATGGATGTGGCAGAGATCAAGAATATTCTGAAGAAAAATATGAAATCATTGAAGACACTTATGGGACAAAGAAACTTAATTAACTTGTATTTTGAAAACTGACAGTATTTAGACAAGCAGGAATTGGAGTAGACTAGGTGAGAAACAGATTTTCCATTTCACAAAATTTTCCATGGTTTTTATGTCTTCTCTTGCTTCAGATCAAACCAGAAACATTTTAAAAGTCTTTCAAAGCAAGTTATAAGCCAAAAAGGTCCAGGCCTGTCAAATCAACAGTTTTGTGAGATACTGAATCTTTTAATCCCATTTTTATGTTTTTAAACTCAATTTTACACCTACAGATAACGAATTTAATTTTTGAAAAAAGTATGACTGAAAAAAAATCCTAAAGCATATCCTATTTATAAAACAGGAATTATGAAAATTGTTATTTGTGGAAGAAAAACCTCATCATTTCTATAGTGATATGTTGTAAACAGCTACTTGTGTCAGTAGACCTGAAAAGTACTTTACTGATTATTTTTTAATTCAGTATACAAAGACAGTATTTTTCCCACTTGGATTGAATCACACATGAAAATTATTTGGATATAACAATGTTGGTACATAGCTTTAATAAAGAATTGCTGCACCTATCCTTGAGTGGGTGCAAGTAGAAGTGGATGGCATACAATAGAGTACGAACTACTAGGGCAAACAGAAGACTTCCTTTAAACATTTTCTCTATTACACAGATTTATTTTTCCTGCCACATCTCACTTGTAAGAGTATCTGATTTCATTAACATAGGAATAACTATATGTGTCAAAATTTTTCAAATGGCCAAGATTAATAGCAAAAAATAAGTTTGTGGTTTAAATACATAAATATAGAAATTAAATGGCAGGAAGAGTAATAACATTTCAGTTTCTGCCACTTCTTAGTTTTTTTTATTTACTTTTACTTTTTTGCAAACTGTGATATCATGATGCTTACATCCTCAAAGTATAGGTTTATCACAAAAGCTGAAATAAAGAAATGAAAATGTTAATGAAGAAATAAATCTAATCAGTCTGTCAACCATCTTGTCTAGTGTTAATTAGTCCTATGTGCTGTGGGATCACAGGTGTGCCTCCTGGCTCCTGAAGTGGGCATACGGTTTATCTTTGTTATGGGGTGAAACAAGGCTATGTATTTGCCTTTTTCTCCATTTTTTTTTTTTCCTCTTCAAGA
>VYZS01053719.1:16754-31956 GCA_013400695.1 Neodrepanis coruscans
CCCCAGGGGCAAGGGGTGGGGCCATTATCGGTGGCTACTGCCCGAGGCCCAAAGACCACATTTTCTTCATCAGCACTAAACTCCTCCCTGGGCTATCGGGAAGGGGGAGAGAGGGGCACGCGTGCGGTTTCTAATATTTTCTTGAGTATTTCTCCTTCAGTCAAAGCCGGGCAGAAGCTCGCGCTGAGCTAAGGGGGTCCTCAGACCGGCCACGTGCTTCTTCTAATTACCCCGGCGTCTCTCCGGGGGGGGCCAGAGAGAGACAAGCACTATCTCCAGAGTGTCCTCATCCCAAAACGGGCCCTGGGAAACTTAATTTGTTTGTCTGTTTGCACTTTATTTGTCGGGTTCTGTGTGTGTGCAAAATAAACTGTGATATTTGTGTGTTTTCTTCATTTTGGGGTGTGTTTGTGGCTTCTCTCGGAATCTCTTGTCCAAAATCGCTAAATTTGTGGTAAAACCACCACAAGGACACAGTCTCAAACTCCATCAAGGGAGGTTTAAGCTCAATATTAGGAAAAGATTTTTCACTGAAAGGATGATTCACCATTGAAATGGGCTGCTCGGGGAGGTAGTGGAGTCCCTGGAGGTGTTTAAGAGAAGACTGGATGAGGCACCTAGTGTCATGGTTTAGATGATAGGTTGGTGTTGGGTTATGGGTTGGACTCAGTGATCTCAAAGTTCTCTTCCAACCTTGGATACTGTGATACTGTGATACTGTGTGATACAAGAGCCTACAGCTTGCTCCATTATGTCAAAAAGAAACATGATTGGTAAGCATAAATATCACTCTGCCTCTTTGTGCAAATAGCCAGGACTGATGCCATAGGTGCTGTCAAGGAAAGCTCTGAATTAAAGAGGGAGACCACAGGCCAACAATTAATATCTCGGTGCCACTCTAATTTTCTAGCATGCTTGAAAGAAGGAGAACAATATATTCTTTTTGGCAGCAATTTAAAGAAGAAAAAGCCACTAGCATTTTTAGATGACAGACTGAAGATTGGGATTACTTAATGATAATGAGGAAGACAAGAGTGATGTGCAGGGGTCAGAGAGAAGATTATTTAATATTGGTAGTTTATGGAACACTCGTCATGGACAGAGTCGCAACACAAAACCATCTGAGGAGCAAATGGCTCAGCATTTCTTTCAGCCAGGCCACCAAACACATCTTCGGCTTCTATACCACAAAATGCCTAATTCAGAGAAACCTGTAAACTGTATAGAAAAGGAATTATAAAAGAAAAATTGAACTTCCTTTTTTCTTTTATCAAACTTGAACTCCTGCAGGGCAGATGCATAAGTTCTTACAAGAAAATTTTGTATCAAACAAAAATATAATTTAGTTACAGGGAAAATCAGCATTTCTGTAACCAGAAGCAAGCAAGGGTTTCAAGAGGGAGATTGAAGAGATTGGTGTCATTCAGTGTGATGGGAGTCCTGGTCTTTCAAAAGTCTGTGCACATCTGCCCAACAACATCAGTAGTTTTCTATTTAAAGTCAAGCACTTATTCACTGAACCTGATTCAAAGATAACCACAGCTTGTTTCATAAAACTGGAAAATTAATCGGTGTGAAATGTATTGGAAAACAGAACAGTTATTTATGTGCCTCAGCAGTTTCCTTATTAGGTAAACCAAGCTTTTTATTGTTCTCCCAGGGCCTACAGTACCTCAACATGCAGCAAAATAGGCTGTTAGAAAAATGAGCCAGCATGACTTGTATACCTCAATGACCACTTCTGTGACAAATGCAAATGGATATTTTGAATCCAAAGTCAAAGTCTAATCATTAAAATGACAACAGCTCAGTCTTTGATGTTCTTTAGTCTTTCAGATGTATGCTTTACCACATATTGACAGCTTGCCCTAGGCTGACTGGGATCTAGTGGGGTTTGCTGAGGGCAGGAACCACTGGCTGCCCCTATGATGAGTTCTCTAGAAAGCTACAATGCAAATTCTTCCTAGCAGATGCAAAAGAAACCAACGTATGATCAAAATATTCCTATGGAAAAGGAAAGCATCACAAATTAAAACAGCAAGATTAGAAGCTAATAAAACAAAGGAGTGGCTTAGGGTTCCAGATATATCATGTTGCAAACGGTCTTTCACAGTTGGCTCCACTCCTTGGAACAACTGAATCATTTCCTACTTGGACACATTTGGAAATGTCAGATTTTTCCAATTCAATTCTATCTGGTTGCATCAATTGAAAACTCAGAGGGGCTCTAACAAACTCTGGTAAAGACAGTGGCGTAGAAGAATATAAATTAATTCATTATGAAAGCAGAATTAAGCTCATTTAAATAGCACCACCCCCTACCCTGACCAATGCTAGGATAAAAATTAGAGGTGGGTCCTTTAGCAGGAAGAAAGTGTCCCCTTTAAATCTATGTTACTTTTCAGCAAGCAATGATAATAACATCTATAATAATATGGATGCAGGAGATCAGGATGCTCTCTCCCTCTATTCCCGAGGAATGGGATGATAAGAAATTTATGTTGACTTAACTGTATGTCCAGAAGGATTAATTTTGATTCTCTAGTCTTGGTATGAGCTACCAGCTGAAAGGAGATGAGTGTGATGGTAATGTTTCAAGGCTACTGATTACTTTCTATCTCTGATCTGAAAAATGATGAGGCCCCTGTTTTTACATGTCTTTAGCCTGACTGCAGACTACTGCTAGGAGAACGAATTATGAGAGATGGTGAGACTGCTTTACATACATCTTTACATTTGGTCTAGACACAGGAGATTTCCTAGCCCAAGGTGGGATTTGAAGATGTGACTTCATTCAACTAATATCTGGGATGAGGTTAAGTCAACACCATGTAATGCATACCAGAGCAAAATCCTCATGCAAGCTGGCAGAGCCTCCATGGCCACCAGCACCTGCACAGGCGTCAGATCTTCTGAGCCTCAGCTTTCAAATTGTATATCCATGTCATGTGGGCAATATACAAAACATGATATGCTTGACGATTTTGGATTGCAGACAAGTAATTTTTAAAACCTTGTCAGTCTGCCTGTGGTTTGTGCCCTCCCTGGACATGCCTGTTTACATCAGGCAAACCCTCCAGGGTGCTCCCATTCAACCCCCGGCAGATGGTGGGTGGATCTCATACATGGGCAAGCAGCTGGCTGCCACCTCCTGCCTCTCTCCCCTTCTCTGCAAACACCAGCCAGAGCAGCTGTATAGTGGCTAATGCTGCTGTGCCACAGACATGAGATATGAGCTTCTCTCTGTACACTGTCCAAGGGACTGGTATTTTGAGTGTCTTGATACAAATTAGTTGTAATAATCTCCCAATGAATTTGTTCTGTTGTTTTGTTAGTATATTTAAGTAAAGCTGCTCCAACACAATTTTTCCAGAGGATCTCTACATTGTGAACAGCCTGTTTCACTATACAAAGGGTTAACCCTGATGTCTGTCTGCAGCATGAGTGAAAAGAACTTGAAAAAAATTAGTGTCCACAAACACGTAATTTTTGACATGACATTTATTTTCTAACCATACTGTTTGCAGACATTCATTTGTAAAGATTTTCTTTTTCCCTTCCTGAAAAAATTGCGTTTTTATGAGTAAAATAAACAGTGAAGGTGGCCAAGGTGCCACTACCCCCTTTAAACCATAAAAAATAAAAGGTAACCTGAAATTCAGTTCCGTTCTGTTTGCTATCTATTATTCATATGCACTGTCAATAGTTCATCAGTTCTGGTCTCTTTTCCCATGTCAAAAAGCTTGGGGTTTATGCCATGCAATAGAAAAAAACAGTGTTGTATTGACCTCAATACAATGAAAATAACCCACTTAAAATTACATGTTTGCATACAGCCTACAAACTAAAAACTTCACATTCTATTTATGAAAAGAACCCCAACCAGTTTTC
This sequence comes from Neodrepanis coruscans, assembly GCA_013400695.1. Lineage (NCBI taxonomy): Eukaryota > Metazoa > Chordata > Aves > Passeriformes > Philepittidae > Neodrepanis > Neodrepanis coruscans. Next base: position 20,646 of record VYZS01053719.1, read on the forward strand.
AGGGAAATGAAATTTATTTTCAGATAGAAATGAATTCTTTCTTACTGTTTTAAGTGAGGTATTTGAATGAATCCCTGCCAAATACACTGGTAGAAATTGGGATGAGTTTGTAAACAGCCTGAAAAAAGGAAGAATTGCACTCTTCTAATAACATATCCCTTTCATACAAATTGTAGCTAGTCCTATCTAAACAGGAGGTGTTTGTGAGCATTTCTCAAAGTGATGAATGGTGTCTCAGCATTTTCTTCTCTCTTTCTGATGATCTGTTATAATGACAGCAGCTTTTATCATAACGCTATTTGTGAGGGCCTCTCGCTTTCTTCCTTCTTTTACTATAAAACCTCTCAAAGGAAGCCTTTGTGTGTCAGGAGAAGTCAAATTAACATAATATGCAGCATCTATAAATAGTTGCTTCAAATTAGACTCTCCCGCAAAACCTTGAAATTATATTTGCGCTTTCCCCCCCCCCCCGCCTACTGCTGGTAAAAGATAAAATCTCATATCACATTTTCTCCTTTATAAAACATTAATTTTGTTGTTCTGATTTTGGTTATTTTTCAGTTTTTTTATCCAGCCACAGGTGAAAGATAGCCAGTTCCTTGTTACTGTATTTTGAATTTGTGCAAAAAAGAGCTTGTTAGAAATGTGCCATGTGGTACTGGCAAATTGATTTCCAAGGACAATGTGAAATTGTCCTAAAGACAGATATTGGAAAAAATTGATTTTTCATAAGGTGTGCTCCTAAATTTTTTTCAAACCTTTTGAGAATTGCTTCTAGATGTAGATGAATTGAAAATAGCTGATCAACTCAGAAGCATTAAGACAAGGATAATTCAATCAATGTCTGGTTCCAGGATGGTGAGAAAAGCAGCTAATATTTTAATCCTGGCCAGGGAAAGGCAGCCATCCCTAATCTAATCTGATTTAGTTTAAGGCTAACTCATGACCAAACTGTTTGCTGTTTAATTCCATGGCAGTATAAGCCATTGCTATATCCTGGGCAAATTACTGATTCCAGTTAATGTATAAAGGTTATTTACATAAAGCTTAGACTAAAGTAGGAGTAGCTGCTCGAGGAATGTCTGTTTTGTTCAAATTTAGAGTAACATGTGCATTGAAGAAATCCTATGAAAACTATTATTTCAGACTAACAGGGGCTCCTCAACAAATATTTTTTCTGAAAAGTTAATTGCTGGAGGATCATGAAACAAGCTTACTCTGCTTCTGAGACAGCACCGTCTACATTAATTACTAGTTCCCCTTCCCCACAACAGTCACTTCTTCAGGAGGAATTTACAAAACTAAAATAGTTTTGAATGTTTTGCATGATGGAAATTATTTTAACACTTCCACTTCTGTAACTCAGTACAATGACTCAAATGCAACAGACAAAGCTTCTTAAAACAGGTTCCCAGGAGGGATTTAAGAGCAGCTTTCTTGCCATGCTCTAATTTGACTGTCATTTTCCAGGAACTGCAGAGCAAGTTTTTTGGGGGTTTTTGTGGTTTTTTTTTTTTCCTCTTAACAGCTTAAGAGGATTTTTTTAATGTTGTTGCCAGCCCTTTTTTAAAGGAGTTTAGCTCCTCTTTGTTCAGTAAGACATTCCAGCTGTAATGCTGCCCGGGAAGGCCTCCTGCATGGCTGGGCTGTGTCTGTACTCACCATGTTTTGTGGATTTCAATGTTCTTTGTGCCTGGGCCCAAGAGCCTGTCTGGAGGCTTTATCTGCTGTAATCACCTTGCACATTTATAACTCAGTACAATAAAACCTCTGGCAGTTTGTTTTCTTGAAACATGTTAAGCCTGACAGAATTTGAGTTTTAAAGACAGATGTGGCACTGAGGGACACAGCTTAGTGATGGACTTGGTAGTTCTGGGTTAACAGCTGGACTTGATGGCCTTAGAGATCTTCCAACCTAAATGATTCTATGATTCACTGATTTGAACCTAGTTGTTCATTAATTTATTCTTTTTCTCATGAATGTAAATAAAAATGTAACCCAATCTTCCTTTCAAATATGTTATAACTTTAAGGAGAACGGGCTTTTGGCAGTTGAATTCCCCAAACCAGCACGTGCTTTCTGACCTTAATATAAACAGGGTGAGCAACAAGTCTGGTAGTACTCTGCACGCCACTGCCATCCAGAGTCAGGGTACCAGAGCCCTTCACAGATTATAGATGAGTTACTTTGGTGGATTCAGGATTTCTCTGAGTAATTCCGACCAACTACTTCTGCTCTCTGGGAATTCAGCAGCAAAACTTCCTTTGATTTCGGTGGTAAGGGCTTGAAAAATCCCACCCTGCTGTAAGAGGTGTGACAGATATTTTCTACATGAAAAGGATAGGCAAATTTGGCTATTTGTTCCCTATTCAGATCCTATTCAGGGGAACTTGAAGTAGGCAGGGTAAATATAGCAAGGTGTCCTTTGATAGGATAACTTGTTTCAATAAGGCCGTGAGAGCACGCACTCTAACAAGTCTCTAAATTATCTTTCCCACATAACTAAATATGCAAGTGCAATTAAACTGTAGATTTGTCAAGCTTAGTCCATGTGAAAATATGACTTGATTCAACCTTGTGTCTCTAGCAGAAGTTGTGTACCAGGCTAAGTAAGAAATATTAATTTAAAAGCTTGCCACCATTTCAAAGCACAATACATTTGAATGAAACAACCTACGTTTTCAGATGCGGACAGGAACGTTTTTAATTTCCCTAAACTAATTTCTCACTGTCAGGGAGGAGGGCTTTACATCACCTATAGCAGAAGCAGTCTCTCTGATATCTTTTTATATAGGTGATACTAAATTTCATCTTAAATATGTTCACTTTTGGGTGAGATAAATTTCTCCCCAGAAGTGAGCATCTTTCTTTAAGTATAAATGGAACCAGGGGGAATGATTCAGATGTGGATGCACATATTTCATATGACTATATCTGATCATATGAAACCCAGCCATGATTCCCCATCTATGTCCCATAAAAGTAGACTTTTGTGTCTTTGTTTTTTTAAGATCTTTTATAAATATTAATTAGATCTAATGAGGTATCTGGTTTACATGAAGAATGTTATCATTTCAGCTTCATTTTAAAACCAGAAGCCCTTATAAGGTTTTGTATCTGTAACTGGCAAAACCAGTTTGTTTGTACATCATTTATTCATTTTACATCTTGTCTAGGAAAACACAGTATTTATAGGCAATTTAAAAACAAATAGTGAATTGGAAGCTAAATTTATATTTAATAACTTAATTCCTTAAAAATGTTCTCTGTACTTAAATAAAAGAGAAGTAACTAAATACAAACTTGGGAATCTAACACAACTATACAATTTTAACCTTATGATTACAGAATAGATCAGTACATTCAAAGGGTCAAAGGTGGAGTTCTGTCAGTTTTTTTGTTATATTACCTTAACCTGAGAGTGCAGATGCTACAGTCTACAGAAAAAACTGCATTTGCTATAACCAGAAAAAAAACCCAGAAGTGATCTGATCCTTATGTGCCCACCACAGACTTCCTTCAGTGCTTCTTCACCCAGAGCCTGGGGAAAACACAGCTCCCTCCCCTGCTGTTTCCTCCAACAGCTGCTGCAGAATGTGATTAGGATGATGCTTTCCGTGGGGGAAATGAGAGGGCAGCTTAAAGCACGGCCACACAAGTCAGTCTACCTTAGGACTTCAGAAACATGTGGCAGCACCTTCTCAGCACGTGTTGGGAGGGTACTCACATAGTCATGTATTCTTGGTTTTGTTAAGCCTGAAAAATTTTTGTTTGTTAAAAGTGTCCTGCACTCTCTTTAGGAGTCTAGATAAAATACATGCTCAATAAACGTAAAATGTCAGTAAATGGTAAAACAGTATTTATAACTAGGCCAGCCATTAAAGTGCAAAACATTGAGTTATAGTGCTGTGTTGCAGCTTTGTGAATTATATGGTGTCTGAACAAAGAAATCAATATGTCACAATTTTGAATTACTTAGCACCTTTTAATTTCCACAGATCATCTTGCTTCACGTTTTGACATGCATCACTGAGTCAGACAGGAAACAGGCCCCATGACAGCACTGGTTCCTGTCTTGCAGGGCTCAGTAGGCCATGTGCAAATATCCCATACAGCAGATCTTTCAGATACCTGCCACTACACATTATTCATCCTTAGCTAGAGGCTTACATGCCACAGAAATGAAAACATGCCATCCAGTGCTGAAAATCTGGTTCCCTGTGGTTGAGAAAGGAGCTAAATCCAACTCTCCAATGTTCCAATGTGAATGCAATTTGTGGTCTCAATATCATTCCTGGTGAAAACACTATTGGTTGGGGTTTTTTTCCTCAAAAGTTACTGCATCATACACATTACTGAAGACTGAGTCACACTAGAAGCAAAAAAGTGTTGCAGAGGCTGAAGTAGCATCTCTCATCGAGGAAGATCCAGGCAGCATGGATTGGGGAGGTTCATGGCTGCTGTGTCTCCTTACTGCTCTGTGTTACTCCCGGTCAGTTGTCAGCAAAGTTCATTCAGTTTTTCATGATCACACCCAAGAGTTATAAAAAAAATCACATATTGCTTACTTGTTAAATTCTCAATTTGCTCTTAAGCACAGCCAAGCTGAGCCTGAGTACATCTGGGAAGCCTGAATAAATTTTCTCCAGCTGCAGGTTTCAAGTGATGATTCCTTGCTTTGGAATTGACTTTTACACACACTCAGCTATTCGGTCAAATGCATACTCATGCAATATGCAAACACAGCATTAAAGGGGAAGGACTTTAAATGTTGGTATTTAAAATGCACATCTCCCCAGCACGTGATAATGGTACTTGAAGCATCAGCATTCCCCTCAGCTGAAAATGCCATCTTCCTCCTTCCCTCTGCCCCTCAGGCTCAGGCTTCACACACCCTTGCATGCTGGCCCCCACCCTGAGCCCCATGCACCTCCTCACCACCCCAGAGCCTCCATCCTCCATGGCTTACTCCTGCTCTCCCCTTTGGTCCCTCCTCCCTAACACTAATACATTTTTAGATTTCTTCAGCTCTAAGGGTGAGGCCAAGGCTGTTCAACAAAGAAAACTTGGAATGGTGTATGCAAACCACATGCTTATAAGCTTAGTCCATTTAGATGGACTTGTTAACTGTGGGGCATGTCTAAATAAGTAGTATGGGTGCTACAGCTCTTATGGTTAAAAATAAGGTCGGTCAATCTGTATGAAGAAAATGACCATGTGCTCACCTGGGAGCTAGGTACTGAATGCCTGTTCTGAAAACAATGCTAAATATAATAGTTGTTTTTGATCCCTTCTGTTCAGATGGTACTCACTCTTCCTAGGCTACATTTTGTTTTCCCCTCTGCTAGACCTTAATTCTCTCCTGCCAGGCCATCAAAAGCCTCAGCTATAATAAACCAAAATGTGCTTTCTCTGGAAGTACAGTAATTGAGAGGAAGACAAATAGATAAGTGACTAGTGAGGACCATAAGAGAGATTCTGGCTCACCCAGCACATAGATTTTGCGGGAATGGCAGTATCTTTGCAGAGCCTAATGAAAGTGAGCCAGGAGTGCAATACAATCAGCAAGGTCTGTCACCAAGGCATGGGATATCAGCATATTTACTGAAGTCCTGAACCTACCGTTACCTGTTTAAGGAGAAAGACAGAGAGCTAAGCCTAACTGATGATGATCTGCTGTAAGAAGGAAAATGTCCTAGTTCCCTTCTTTAGCCTCTGCCTGCCACCTTCTGCACTCCCTGGCCACAGCACAGGCCTTCCAAGGTTTCTTACTTGCTCCCCATGCCAGAGAGGGGCTGTGCTGCTCCGCAGCTGCCAAGAACAGCCCCAATCCAGGTTCTCCACACAAGCTCATATGTTGGCATGAATCCCATCATGTCTTTACCCATTCTCGACTCTGGTCTACAACTACTATCACTCAGACAGAAAATAACTTCCGAGTGGAGAAAAGAAGACATTTGAGACAACTCCAGTTTACAACCAGCCTTCTCAAATGCTCAATATTTTGCTGACTCTTAAAGCACCCTGGATTTATTTCTATTTGGACGTAAAGGCTTTCAGTTCCAATTTATAAATGGCTCAAGACATTACTAGACAAACAGAAATAAAAAATTGTGTGGAATTTTTTTCCTCTTGCTTTCACTGAGGATTCTGAAACAGGAAGGCCACCCTGATGCTAAGAGGATTTTTTTTGTATGGCTTATTTTCCTATACTATTTCTCTACCCAGAGTGTGCTGAAGGTTCAGTGGCTGTCTTGGTTTTCCCCATCACTGCACGGATATGTCCCTTGTAAACACTGCAGAGACACATTGAGGTTTCAGAGGACTCGGCAGGTGCCTCACCAGAAGCATGAGACTGGCCCCATTTTAACAGAAATATTCATGTGCTTAAAGCTGCATCTGAGCTAAAGGACTTTGCTGAACTGGCTCCTTGGCTTTCACGATTACTTACACACCCAGCCCCATGACTTTTGGGACATGCTTTCTCCTTCAGGTCATCCCCTTTTCTCAGCAAACTATCCCACATACACAAGCCCTGTCTTTGTCCCCACTGTGGACCCCCACATCCCTCACCCTCACCCATCTGGCATCTGCCTTTCGACACAGCCTTATCAGCATTAACATCACAGCAACGCAAACAGCTCAAGAAGTACCTGATGATGGAACAAGAAAAATCTGGAATTTGCAATCAGTTTCTATAGAGTATTTGACAGTTTTTACCGCAGAAGAGCCTCTGAGAATCAGTATTATGTAAGAATATGTTCAGGCTGCAATCTGGGCAGTTATATTTTTAACTCTGTTTAATGAGGTTAATGGCTTTTCCCCAGTTTAAAGACAAAGGTCCTATCTTTCTTCCTCTAGACCCCTCAAATCCATGAGTCCATGGCACTCCCTATCACTTCTGTTGTTTTCTTCAGTACCAATGAAGTAATCTATTCTCATACATCAGCATGATTCTCTCTTATTTTTCATTTACTGTATTCTGTGAATTTCAATGAAAAAAATGTAAGAATACCAAAAAAAAAAAAAGGGACACTGTGATCCCGAAAAGACATTCTGGAGCTCAGACCACTCTCCTGGATCAAACTCCATAGATAACCTTTCCATCCCAAGAGTAGGCCTTCATACAGCCTTTTTTCTTCTTTCAAGTAATCCCTGCTTACATCATGCATTTATTTTCCTAAATTGTTCCTCTGATTTTCCACAAACATTGACAACGCTGATTGACCACCACAGCCCACCATATGTATCATAAAGGATGACTCTGAACTCCACTATAGCCTCTCATTTCTACCACCGAGTATTTTATACGCAAACTTCAACAAATATGTGATCCCAAATTGGCTTTTCTACAGATAAGCAGCTGGGCACACTGCCACACTCACTGATGGAAAAAAAATGTTTAGCTTGACATGTTTACCTCAACCATTGACCATGCCAATGAGAACCTTTCCATGATGTGACATCCCTGAAGGCATATTCCTCCTTTAGCCATGCAGGCATTTTAAAAGCCTCGACGAGCTGTACAGTCAGTCTGCACTCTGATCTATGACAAGTAAATGTTGCTCCAACAGTTTTTGTCAGTGCTAATTTACTTGCTTTGTTTGTTTGCTTGAGGTTTTAATAATAGTATTAAAAGTCTTTGCTCCTGATGTATTTGACATTGTGCCATTGGTCCACTAGGATTTGGTTGAGTGTTGTGCATTATTTTTAATCTGCATTCACAGTATGCTCTGTAATAACTCCCCCTGAATTCTAGCAATGGATGCTGTGAATTTCTATTAACAGGAGTGCTGTTTTGTGCAACAGTAGTAAAATACTTTGCAAAAGAATACTTAGCACATCATGTCCTTTAGCAAAGGAGATCAAGGTTTCCAAATAACAACAGAGACTTGTCTTAGCAAATTGTTCCTGGGCTAATCGTAATGGAAGGATTTCAGCTTGGATGGAAATCATTGACACAGGCTGCTGTTGGTGCCAAAAGTTTACATGGATTCAAAAAGCAATTAGACACAATTATGGAAGAAAAATCCATGAAAGGCAAGTAAACACATAGCTAGCTCTGATTCAGAAATTCCCCGAGCTACTGCTTGCTGGAAGCTGAGAATGAGTCCTAGAGATGGATCACTGCACTGTTCTTCCCTAGGACTCTGGGGACTGGGCACTGCCTGAAGAATATGCTGTTCTACTCTGACCTGATACGGCCTTTTTCATGGTGCCATATTAAGATGTCTTATGGCTAAGAGTCTTTATGAAGAAAAGAGACCAGGGAAAAAAATAATCTCCCTTCAGGTTAACAACTTGCAAGTTTTTGGGTTTCCGCATTAAAATCCTCCTTTGTATCTAATTGTAATTCAGATCCTCTTGTGCACAGGAGCTCCCTCTGGAAAAGCATACACACTGGACTGCACTAGAGTCACAGGCACATCAGTGCCTGCAGTGCCCTTAATTGGACCAAGGCTTGCATAGTGGCTGGCAGTAGACCAATCATTTTCAGTAGTTACTGGCCTTAAATTTGCTTATGCTACAAGATGCATTTTTGGCAATGAGTGTTTATCTGCCATGGAGCTGGATCACAATTGCTAAAGAGGAGAAGCTGGTTTCTCAACTCAACCAGATAAAGGAATCTGGTGAAGCACACACAGTACATAACTCTGACAAATAAAAAACATATAGTTTACAACAGTGAAAAATCATTACTTTTGTGCAGACAAGGAAAGTCCTACTGTTGGTTAGAGCATGGTGCTAATAACACCATTCCTGTACGGGCCATTCACTTAAGAGCTGGACTCAATGCTCCTTGCAGGTTCCTTCCAACTCGGAATATTCTGTGATCTGTAAGTATAACATCTTATGAGATTTTCAGAATTTTGAAGACTTCTTCATGTGCCCCATTTTTTTTTCACCTTGACCTTCTCTGGAGAGTGAGCAGTGCCTGACTGGATGAGTCACCACTGGCACACTTGACAAACATCTTAAAACCAGGATACACATAACTGCTTTCAAATACCAAATACTTCAATTAGTTTTATGCAGATCTCAACAGACTGTTTGCTAACTAAATTTAGTTATTAAAACTATTATTTTAATAAATTCTAATTTTTAAGTTATGGGACACAAAATCCTGTCCTGAAAAAATAGTGAAAAACATTAAGGCAAGAGAAAAAGCAGAGCAGCAACAGCCAAAGAAGGTGGTTATTTGGTTTGGACTTCCTTTTTTTTTTTTTTTAAATGGGGTACAGGAATGCACTGCTTTTTGCCACTGTTTCTTTTGTGAAATGACTGGGACAGTTTGACGTCCTAGAGTTTGGCAGATGGCACCTCAGTTCTTGCTGTTTATCATTATGCAGAACCATGTTGCCCAAAATCGTGGGTGGAAATAAATGAAGTTGTGAAACACAATGAACCAATGACTTTCTCCCAGTTTGATACACATATGTTTTGGGTTTGTGAGTTTGCTGGATTTTTTTTGCGAAAAGCACTTACATTGGTGACTACACTAAAAATATCAAAACAGTCGTCTCACACCAACACCTTGCTCTGGGGACTCATGCTTTGCCACAACGTGGGAGTTCAGCTTCACTGAATATCTCTAGTTTCTTTCGCTTCTTTCTAATTGTAACAGTCATCTCTCCTCCTATTTGCAGTAACAAATATCCCTATGACAGCCATTGCTTAGATGAGAAGGCAGCACTAGGAAAGCATTTAATGAACATTAATTGCTTCTTAATATGATTTAGCTGCTGGAAATAAGAAGGCTAAACTAGCTCCATCTGACCAGCAGCCCTACCGGCACCTTCACCACACTCCTTTGGAGATGCAATCCTTCCAACCTGGGGGGCAGCAAGCTATTCATGGATGATACCCAACACTGCATTTTGCTTTTCCAAATTAGCAGCTAAGTAGGGCTGTAGGAACTCAGCAACAAACTCATGATGACACCACCTGGCTGATTAGTGGTCTCTTCCTTCTGTGCAAGCCAGCAATTATCAATTCCCGCTGACTCCCGAAGCTCGTGGGAATCAGAGGATGAGGGATGCTGCGAAGATGCAGCAGCTTCCAGCTGTGAGGAGGAAGATAAGACGGGACAGACACTGTGTACACTGTTACATCTCTGTCTTTTCCTATGTGGCGTCTGTGCCTTTATGATTTTGACCATCTACATTACATTCCCTGACACCATCACTTCTGACATGGCAACACCATTTAGGAGAAACTTGCTCTTCTGAATCCAGCATTTCTGAATTTGAATCCCGATTTACCATTGATTTTCATCTCATCCTGTAGTAGGGTCATTTAACCTCTCTACTAAGCTGCTCTGCCAGGAAATTAAGGCTGGTAACACTTAAAGCTACTGTGACAATCAATCAATACATGCTTGTAAAGCTGTTGGTAAATAACAAGCACTAAGTGCCAAGTCTAATTTAAACAGATATGATTTATAATCTTCCCATTTTCTTTGCAAGAACTTTAATATGACACAAAGACTAACCTTCTGATCTGGGGGGAAAAAAAAATCTTTACTGGTATTCTAGACTAGTGTTGGCAGCAGACCTCTAACTTGAAATATGATGTCCCCACTGACATCACTAAATTTCCCACACATTAGTTGACAGTGATACTTCAGGACTCATGGGAAAATTGTATTGCAGAGGGAAATAACAGTGACGGAAAAAAACCAAATTGTTATCTGGACTGTAATTCTTAGACTTCTTTCCTTCAGAGCTGGAATTGAATACCCCTAGACTTTCTAAAATGAATGATTTGTTGTTTTACATAGAGTATTAAATGGATATTATGAAATAGTTGATGATATACTAACTAACATAAGCAGAACCCTTCAAGTTTTAGAGGTAGGGGTGGGATTCAAATTTCTAGTGTCTGTTGACCAGTGAACATATACTTACCTTGAAAATCTTGACTGTTGTTCCCTATAAGATCATTACAACGTCATCTGGTTTTATAGGATAGGCCTGAAGCAAGCTTTTGGGAAATGGTGATAAAACATCTTTATGTTCAATACACTTACGATTCAAAACAACCATAAGCTTCTTTTGGGCTTCAGAAGTCTTAGCAATGGCTTTGTTTCTCTATTACAACTAAGCACCTGTCGTAGGGTTAAAAAACTGAGGGTAAAAATGCCCGCACTGGTTTCGGTGGTCCCTTCCCCCCGCCCCTGCTGTGCTGCATGGCCGTGTGGGGTCCGGCGGGCGGGGAGGGGGCCCCCGCCCGCGCGGGCTGGGAGGCCTGCCCAGGGGCCAGTGGTGCCGGGCTGCGGGCAGCGCCTGCACTGTTTCGGTGGTCCCCTTC
>VYZS01053726.1:10831-24403 GCA_013400695.1 Neodrepanis coruscans
ATGTTTCTCAGTTAAAGGCAGTTTAAGAGAAAATCTGCTGGAGAAGCAGAGAACATCACTGTGTAGATAAGCAGGGGGCTAAGAACAGTCTAAACCACTAACATGGAAATGTCCAGATAACAAAGCATGCAGTGAACAGTTAAATTTATGTAACTTGCAGTTTAAAAATTCTTTTTTTTCCCTCTCCACTGATCATTCATTGTATAAGATGCACTTGTTAGATGATGATTACAGCCAAGAAAGGTGTGTTATGATGCACATTATTAGAAGAAATTTATGAAAGGTGTTTGGCTTAACATCTTCCTTCAGAAGAAATGTAAGAAGGGCAATAAGCTCTTTTACAGAATAAAGTAGGTAAGACAGTAGGAGTTGTATCTGCTGACAAAGAAAAGTGGAGCTAAGTGAGCAAAGAGATTTCAATAGCAGCTGAACAGTACATAATAGAACTGTGGATCTGAAATAGAAGCAGCAGCTGAAATATTCAGTATTCAGAAAATATCCAGAGGTAACATTTGAAATGATCATTGGAAGCCATAGAGCAAAGCAGGAAAGCAATGAGGATTTGGAAGACAGCTAGGAGGGAGATTACTGGAGCTTTGTGGAAGTTGAGAACATTGAAGGGAATTTGGAAGCTGTGGATGGCCAAGATCATGAAGAAAATGCAAAGTTACTGAGTGGCACAAACACCTATAGGTATTTTACGACAAATTTTTATGCTTTCTCAGTAGGATTATTCATTTAACAACTTTTTGTGTTTTTATACTTGCAGGATAGAACAAGATATGGAAGAACCGGATCAGCATTTGAAAACAATAGAATCACAGGTCTCAAAATGCAGAGATAATACGTTTGGACAGATGTGACTGTAATGCTGTCAGCTGCTGCTATTCCATATCAAGGTCTCTAATATTTGCTGTTTATTCTTCAAGCCAAAACCCTTGGAGACAAACGATGAGAGACAAATATTAGCTTTTTTTTTTTTTTAAGGGGGATTCTGAGAAAATCTTGAAATCATGACTCAAATGTACACCAACAGTTAAAAATGTGCACAACAAAAATAGCCTGCAACTGTTTATTTTAAATCTCAGATTTTTCACGATCAACTTTTTTGAGATCAGAGCCACCATTTGCTAACATTTGATAATTAAATGATGTAACTGAGGGCAGAAATTGGTCAAAAGACTCTTACAAATTATGACTGTGAAAAGCAGGAATGAAATAGCTTGATATTGTGATTGTATTTCCAGAGATCCAACAAGGATTTTTTCAGTACTTCTAAAAGGCTGGGTTTTTTTCTCCAATGGGTATTTTCTCCCATAAAGATATTTTGTAGTTGGAAAGAAAAAAACCCAAACAAACATAAAACCCAGTCAGAAGTCACCGTGACACAAAAACTACGAAAGCCCTGAGTTATTTTGATCCTTTTTCAGGGTGTAACAACTTTTAGTATGGGAACTGGCAAGAGAATCATAGAGTGAGCTGTATGGTAAGATTTTCAAAACTGTGATGAAAGAAACCAAGATGTGCAGAAACATTTCAGTTGTATGGAAATCAAGAGTTTCACAGTAGTCTGATTTCTGCTTTCGGCATTTAAAAGTCTTGTCTTTTTCCTTGGCTCTCATACCTTTGCATTGATTTCTGTTGCAGGAGCAGAATTACACCTGCTTTCTCAGGCCCAGCTGACTCGTACTTGTTTCAGTCTTTGTCCTGGCTAAACTGACCAATACTTACTGACAGCTTGTTACCAGAAAACAGGATTTTCTTGTTTTGCTGATGATTACATCCTAATATCAGGCAAAATGATTTCTAGCCACAATGTGATGATAAAAGGAAGAAAGTAAGTTCTTGTTGAACGGCTTACTTTCTGCTGTCAGGCAGAGAGATTTTTTTATTCTATTTTCCTCTAGAAAAGTACAAAGCTTCAAGTAGGGATGACACTAACTTTTGAATTCTAGTCTATTGTTTTAGTCTACCACAGCCATAGGAAAGATAATTGTATTTGGCATGTCAGTCAGCATTGTTTCTTTTATATGGCAGCCTCTACAACTAGTTTTAATGACAGCAGTTTCTATATTGTAGCTGAATAAACACTAATTAGATGTTGGGCACAAAAGTCTTAGTAGACTGAAAAGAATTGTATCCTGCTAAGCCAGCAAATCAAAGAATATATACTAAATGTGAGGACGAGTTTTAACTGGCTACCTTAGGGGGAAAAAACAGAGAGGCAATCAAGACAATCACCAAGTTCATTGTAATGTTCAGTACTGCCAAACATGTATTAAAAAACTTCTTCGCAGACCAAATTGTTGTATTGTCTTTTTCTGATTTTGCAGAGCATTTCTGGTGCTGTTTTGAGTCAACAATGAAGTATGGTTTTCCTTTATTACGTTACTTCGAAGTTAAATTGCTCTTTTCTGTCTAGCAGTGCTTTTTGTTCTGTAATCCTGAGGTCATACCAGCAAATTTTCTTTTTCACAGATTTGAAACCTGCAGTCTTAATGGAAGCTGAGATGTCCCGTCAGAGAAGCTAAAGATTTTAGAGTAGCCAATATTAAAAAAAACAACAAAATTTGGAGTAACAAGTAAATTAGAATAAAATGTTGCCTAAAAATTAGTTGTTGAAGAAGATGGACGAACTGGAAGAATCACAGGCTTGATTTCGAGATGCTTTTATGAGCCTACAGTGCTACAGAGCCTACACATTTCCTTTTAATTGCATAAAGAGAAAATACAAAGAGGGGAAAAGGGTGAGTGGGCCACAAAACAGTGATCATATGTCAATGTATTAGCAATGTATCAAACACCAGAATAGATTCTGGAATTATGCTACAGTTAGTCACAATACTTATTTTTCCCATTCTTGTCCATAAGCTGCATCCCCTGTTTATATTGCCTCTGCGATGATGCAATACTTAGCAAGAAATGTCTAGGATTTGTGCAAGTATCTGGACCACCAGAGACTGTGAAATTTTCTTACTGGAATTCAGTGTTTGGTTGAAAAATTCCTTTTATAGGACTTTTTGAGCAGCTCTAAAACTGTCTGTAGAAATTGACTATGCAACACTGGTGTTTATTTAGTCATGAACTATCCTACTGACAGAACATTATTAATATGCATTAATATAATTTTATATATATATATAAACAAATAATTCTATTTAATATTTTTCTATAATTTAGATAGAATATAAATATATATTACTATAATTAATATTATTAATATATGTGTCAAGACTGCTGCTTGCGGCAAAGGTTTGCTTAATACAGGAAAACTGAGCTGGTTCTGAAATACCTTATCCAATGCAATTTATTTATCCGTATATATCCAAGCTACAACAGCTCTACCTGAAAGCTAAGACCTTTTTGACTTTGTCAATTTTCAGACAGCAGTTTGCTTGTGAGCCTATTTCTAAGCAACAATAAACAAAACCATGTTAATGGAAACTGAACGGTGTGTATATAGAATCGGTCTGGGTTATTTAAGGACAGCTCTGGTAAGTAAAACTAGTTAGATACCGATCTAACTAAACACGTACCTAGCTATAGCTGTATTCGGTGCTTTTTTAGGTGACGGTGTCACCTGAACCACATATCCCCATAAGCAGCCGAGCCCCTGTCGTCCTTCTCTCTAAGTGCAGGAGGAAAGCGCAAGCAGAGCTCTATGCGCCTGAGGTACAGCTCGGTCGGACGCTGCTGCAGGGGCAGGATGGCAGCTGGGGGGACACCCGGGTTCGGGACGTGGAGGAGGAGGCGCCAGGCCCCCCCCCGAACGCCACCCCGTGGCCGTGAGGCCGCCAGCGGTACCTGTGCCCCGCGGCGCCCCCGGCTCGCCCCGCCCCGGTCCCTCCCCGCTCCTGGCGGCGGGGCGGGGGCGGACCCGCACCGCCGGCTATTTGACCCCGCACCGCGGTGTCCCCGCTCCTCTGTCGCTCTCGCCACAGCCCTGACCTCGCCCGCCGGTCCGCGCTCGCCCCCGCTATGCCGAACATCGTGCTGTTCAGCGGCAGCTCCCACCACGACCTGTCCCAGCGGGTGGCGGACCGTCTCGGCCTGGAGCTGGGCAAGGTAGTCACCAAGAAGTTCAGCAACCAAGAGACCAGGTGTGTGCCCCACCTCCCTTCGCCGCGTTTCCCTGTCTCACGCCCCGCCGGCGTCACGGGCGCGCCCCGGACACACCCCCGTGCCCGGGCCGCTGCGGCGGGTCCCGCCCCGCTCTCACGTCCCGGTGTCACCCCCGGGCCAGCCGCGGGTCTTTCTCCGCTGTCACCGCCTCGTGTCAACCCCGGCGGCAGGTCCTGCCAGGGCGTCCAGGCGGCTGAACTGGTGTGGGATGCGTGGCACTCGCAGGGACACGGCGTTGTCCAGTGTGTGTCCTGCGCGGTCCCCCAGCACTCCTTCCTGGTTGTCCCACTCTCCCTTCCCGCACGAGCACCGCATCGGGGGCGTCCGGGCTGGCTTGTGCTGGCTCGGCTCGGGAGCACTCCCGACGGGTGCTTCTGGGCTGGGCCAGCCAAAGAGGACCCTCCCTCCTCTGGGGTGAGGATGGTGTTTGTAACAGGCAGCTTGTCTGTGGCGCCAGGTGCATCCCAGTGTTCGCAGATAGTTAACTATGCGGTTGATCCGCTTTGTCTGTTTAAAGATAAAAAATCATCTTGATTTTGTGAAGATAAAATGTGTAGCTTTGTAGGGACAGGACGGTGGTGATACATTAGACATGTAAAAAAGGGCCTAGGTCAAATACAGTAGCAGAATTTGTCATAGCTGGTCTTTATTGTGCATCAGCAACCAGTCGTGAGTGTGGTAGACAAATTACAGCTGCTGTATGGTTCCCCTGTAGACGGATGATCATGCATGAGTGTGACACAGTTGTTGTGATGGCCTTGGCTTACTCCTAAAAGTGCAGTCATGCCAGGCTTCTGGCCAGCCAAACGCCAGGCTCTGGTAACAGTGCAAAAAAAAATCCCGTGTGAAACCATTAGGACAGCTTGCTCAACTAGACTCTCAGAATGTGCTTGCCAGTGATTTATTTACCAGCATTACCTCTCTTTATTAGTTTATCATCTTAGCTTTTTGACCCACCTGTTTAATTTGTTCAGTTCTAATGAGGGATTTTAAATAGAGGTGGAAGTGATATGTTCATCCCATGAGCTTGTTAGACTGTGCAACTGCTTTTCTATATAGGTGTGTGAGTCTAGGCTGCCAGCTGATTCTGAAACACAAGTTCCTGACTGTAAGTAGCTGGCTAGTTGTTGAGGTTCTTATATGTTTATTTTTTATCTGTTCTTGTTCTGAAACTTCTGAAAAAGCGTGTTTCCATTGCTTCCTTTGAAAGATTAACATGATGTATTCTGAAGTTGCTCTCACAAAGCTTGTCTTTCTCTTCTGTCTATATTTTTACATTCTCAGTTTAATTGCTCTTTTTCTAGTTATGCTCACTGGCGTTACTATAAACTTTCTTCCACTGGTGTTTATGCAACCTAATGTGTTTGCACACTCTAACTCTTCTATTCATTCCTGATTAAATGAAAGCTTAAATCTTCTCTCAAGTCTTTCCAGCCTTATACTCACTTTATTGCTCTTTGATCTCTTTTCTGCATGATAAAACCTAATTTGTGTATTTGGTTGCATGACTTTCTTGCTAACTTGTCTAATTTTTTTTTAATATTTGTTCTCCAGAAACACTTATCTTAATTTTTGCTTAAAATATAGCAAACAGCAGCACAAAATTGAGTTAGATTTCGTCTAAGGTAGAAATTTATTTCTGAAGTTTGCATATGTATTTTATTTGGTAAATTAATTAAACTCAATGCTTCAGGATGGAATAATTTTTACCCTGTCATTCAACCTGTTTTTTTAGGTGCGGAATATTTGCCTCTGCCATTGAAAAGGAAGATAGTGGTGACTGTAGTGTGTCAGTGGTTTGGCTAATCTAGTAGTGCCAGTTTATTTTCTTAGACATGTGAGGATGTAGTGTGGTATAGTTATGAGGAATGTATTTAATAGAAATATTTTCTCTGATTGCTTCTGTTGCAACGCTGTGAGGCTAATATTATCTTTTTATTCCCTGAACTGAAACGCCTTAACATATTAAATCTTTGTGTTTGGTTTTGTTTGATTGGGTTTTTGGTTTTTGGCTTTGTTTTTTTTACAACTTTAGAGTTTTGAGATTCTAATGTAAAATTCTTGTTTCCCCTTCAACAAGTAAAGTTGTATGCACTATAATGTTTTAAGTGAGTAATTTTTCATTATCCTTAGTAACTTATTTCAAGATGTTGATTTTCTAGTTTTCTAGACTAATGTTCTTTAAGAAATTCAGCAATAGTAATAAGAGAATTCCTCAACAATATATTTGAAATTAAACTACAGGTAAATTTATGCTCCAGTGGTCCTCTCCTGAGGTATCTGGATTTTCAACATGTCTAGATAGTAAAATTTCATTGTGTGTTATATAAGCAAAAATTTACTTCTTCCTATATAAAGGGAATCCAGCCCCGTCTTCCCCCCCTCCCCCCTTACTTTTATTGCATTTTTAACTTTGTAGACAAGTGTATTGGCATTACAAAATACACTTGCAGTATTGCAGAATACTAGAACCTGATAGTTAAAAAGCTCAAAGGACCTTAAACCTTCCCAGTGGCACTCGGGCAAACCCCTGTGCAAACAGATAAGCCTGGACCTTAGGGTCAACAAACTCTTGCTTTGTCAGATCTGTTAAGTTAGCAAGTTGCAGAGAAGATTTACCTTTTGTTAAAAACTCTGTTTTGCTGTTTGTTGCATTCTCTTAAGTATAATTGATGCATAAATTGATAACTGTGTGCAGCCCCAGGCTTAAATCCTTATCGAAGGGTTCTGGCAGGAAGCCCTCTAGTTGAGAACTGCAGTTAATCTGGCTTGGAGAACAGAATGGAGGGGAAAGTCATTAAATATTTTGCTTTATATTTCAACTCAAACAGGCATTAGGTTTCAGTCCCCATCTGTAGCAGATCTAAGTGTGTTTGAGAAACTAATACTGAGGTTGTGCAAGGATAGGACCACCACTGACAAGCACTGTGGCTAAATAGGCAGGTACATTCCCAACTCCAGAACATTTAAAATGAGAAAGGCTTCCCTTTTAAATTTGTGCTGACTGGTCTGTCTAAGTGATGTCACAGTTCTCTTTTGATTTAGGAATTCAGTATCCTTTCATGTCTGTAAATGATAAATGTAATGTCTGTATTAGAGGAAGTGAGGGAAATTTCGGGTAGACTCAATCGCTGTCCCATTTATTTCCCTCCTTCCCTCTAAACTGTATGGAAATTCTTTCCTCAGCTGGCTAATAAAGTCAAGCAACCCAAGCAAATGCAGCAAGAGAGCTCCTCAAGAATATCTGGTTGTGGAAGATAACTCTGTTTAGTATTAAAGGCTTTTATGTCAGTTAAGTGCCAGCCATAGTGTCATGGTGGGAGCTTGGGTGGCACCACCTTCTTATTTACTTGGCAAAATGATAAACTGACTAAGCTCCCACTGCAACCCTTATCTTCTTCAAACTCCACAAGCAACTGTCATCAGCAGAGTTTTGCAGGCTGGAGGAAGAAGAAAGGAATGGAAGTCCTTAAACAGGGATGGCTGTTGTAGGTTCAGCATTGTGAAACTGTTTGACAGACATGCAACAAATGCTTACACTCTGAAATTTTTCACAAAATTGTCTCCAAATACCAAGATGTCATTTCATTGTAGCTGATAGACAATTAAACCCAAGTGCAGCTATTTCTGGTGACTCAGTTGACTTAAAAAAAACCCAACATTGAATGTGTCACTTTGTAAGTAAATATATTTTCTTACAAGGTATGGTATTCTTGCTACTCTTAAGACTATTTATTTTAACTCTGTCCTTAAAATACTTGTTATTCTTCAAAATAGAGAAGCTATAGTCATCGATGACATTCTTTTATTCACATCTCTCCTGGTGGAAGAAATTACTGCTCACACTCATTTCTGTGATCTTCCTTGCTTCTTTCTGTCAGATTCAGTGTCTGAAGGAAGTCTTCTTGAAGATTTTCTTGATTCAAGAGAAAGGGAATTTATGTCCTGCCTGGCACATGTGAATTCAAAGGCTTCCTACCCACAGTCTTATTTAGCTGCTGAAGTTAGATTGTTTCAGAAACATCAATTTGAAGTGAATGCCATTTAGCTTTTACAGAGGGGAATATGAGCTGACTACCAAGGGTCATTGCCTATTGTATGGGAAAAAAGTGTGCTGTTGATATGAGGTTCATTTTTTTTGTAACTAAGTAAAGAAAACAGGTATATTGGTCTGAAATTTAATCTTGGAAGCCAGGAAAATGTAGCTGATGTTTCCTCAGTGAATTCATGCAAGGATGGGTTTTAGACTCTGTTTCACACAAAGTGGGGTAATAAAAGCATTTGTTCTGTAAAGTAAATAATTGAAAGAATCAAGAACAAACCTGGAAACTTGTTTATCAGGAATGCACAATTAAGCACCTGGATGTGAAATTTCCGTTTTATCTCTCTTTCGGCATCTTTCAATTCTTCTACTGCAGTTGTTTCAGATGAGACATGACCTCACTACATCTTGTGTAACCTGGCTTGAATTCAGCTGATGTGGAGGCCAGGAGCTGTATCACCGTACTGGACTAGATGGTTATGGTGTTTGCAGATGCCCAACTGTGGAATGAGCAGGATCAGGTTGTAAACTGATGTTACATCAGCTGAAGGCTGTAGGGATTAGGGGACATGCTGAGATGTGAAATGTCCCTATACAATGCCCAGCTGCTGAGCAGGTGATTTGCAGTTGGAGTGCTTGTGATCTGCCTGTGTCAGTGGAGGTGCCTGTTTTCCTCTCTCCTCACTCACAATGTCATGGGCAAGGTGAGGCTGAAGAAACAGATTTTTCTAGCTTGGTTGAATAAGATAAAATTTGTTTTCTAGACTTCACGTTTTGTGTTTCTCATGGTTTAAGAAACATCAGCACAGTGTTTTGTTTATATAGGTAATCAAGAATGCAGCAAATATTTATTGCATTGTTCATTACTCTGGATCAGAAAAAGGCCCAAATCCTTCAGTGTTTTTGGTTTGTCTCTTCCACTGTATTGACCTTGCCATATACTGTGCACTTCTGTCACTTCTATCTTTATGATAAAAATACCTGTATCACAAAGATATATTTATTATATTTATATGTATCTATATCTTTATTTATCTTTGTGTACATGCTAAAAGCTGAAATTAAAAAAAAAAAAAAAAGACTGGCATGAATAATGGCTGACAAGCCTGCATGTCCTTAGCTGCAGAGTTTGGTACTCAACCTTTGAAGACTTTTTGCATGTTTTCTGGCTTGTTAGACCTTTTTTTCCAAATTTCTGAGATTTCCTTCTGGACTGCATGTGGCTAAACCTAGGGCTATTTCAGGGAAAGGTATTTTCCTCTTGGCAGTGGTAGACTGTGTGCCAGAGTGGAGGATTAGAAGGTATTTCCCATTTTCTGGTGCTTAGGATTGCGCAGTTGTTAATGGACACCTAGTGGTGGGTTTGTCTTGGAGCTTTTAATCAAAGTGGAAGAGCCTAGAGTTGAGGAGAGACCACAGGTGCCAGGAGATATAGCATCCCTATTAAATTAAAGCTGCCTCTGGGATTTTTACTGTTTCTTTGTTGTTTTGAGCTTGTTTTGAGCTTTGCTGGTATGGATATGATGCTGTAACATCATATCAGTTGAAATATTTGCGCACTGAGTTGGAAGTCTTGCATTAAAAAGCTTTACTTTGCAAAATGTGTTCCCAAAGGTAAGAGATCAAACACACCCCACTGCTGAGTGCTTGCCATTGGCTGGTTTTCAATGAATTGCAAGCTCAGCATGTGGATTTTTTTTTTTTGATCACTTGAGATATTCTTTTTGCACACTGTATCAGAACTTTAGACCTTAAATTTTAGCCTCNTATTTATCTTTGTGTACATGCTAAAAGCTGAAATTAAAAAAAAAAAAAAAAGACTGGCATGAATAATGGCTGACAAGCCTGCATGTCCTTAGCTGCAGAGTTTGGTACTCAACCTTTGAAGACTTTTTGCATGTTTTCTGGCTTGTTAGACCTTTTTTTCCAAATTTCTGAGATTTCCTTCTGGACTGCATGTGGCTAAACCTAGGGCTATTTCAGGGAAAGGTATTTTCCTCTTGGCAGTGGTAGACTGTGTGCCAGAGTGGAGGATTAGAAGGTATTTCCCATTTTCTGGTGCTTAGGATTGAGCAGCTTTTAATCAAAGTGGAAGAGCCTAGAGTTGAGGAGAGACCACAGGTGCCAGGAGATATAGCATCCCTATTAAATTAAAGCTGCCTCTGGGATTTTTACTGTTTCTTTGTTGTTTTGAGCTTGTTTTGAGCTTTGCTGGTATGGATATGATGCTGTAACATCATATCAGTTGAAATATTTGCGCACTGAGTTGGAAGTCTTGCATTAAAAAGCTTTACTCTGCAAAATGTGTTCCCAAAGGTAAGAGATCAAACACACCCCACTGCTGAGTGCTTGCCATTGGCTGGTTTTCAATGAATTGCAAGCTCAGCATGTGGATTTTTTTTTTTTGATCACTTGAGATATTCTTTTTGCACACTGTATCAGAACTTTAGACCTTAAATTTTAGCCTCTTCTATGGGTATTAAAAGGGCCTGAAGAACACATCTGCTTCATTGGCACCTAAGTTGCATGAGAAATCTTACTTCTTGTAAGCATTACTAGAAACTTAATCTGTTGTAATTATTTAAAAAGGTACATAGAGCCCCTCTAAGTGCCTGATTTGAACAGGATCCTAGTTGCAGATTTACGTTATTTGCCATCCTAGTCTGGCTCTGCATACTTATTCCCCTACATCCTCAATGCTGTTTGCTAGTTGGGATGTACAAATGAAAAATTGCTGCCACTAAGTTTTGTGGGGAGTACACTATAAATCTAGCTCAGAAGGAGCTCAGTCTACTGTTACTCCTGATTCTTTGCTTAATGGATGCTTCAGCTGTTGAAATATGTTTGTAACTTAATTGGATTTTGAGCCTTATCCTTAATTCATGGTTATTAGTCCATCCAAGTTTCTACTTACTAAATTAAACCCTCAAATCAGCCTTTGCAAGTTGAAGGAAGATACCAACACTTAAACGTATTTTTAATCATATACTGTCATATATATATCATCCCTACCTAAAGCCTCATGCTTGTGGATGCCAAGCAACTGTCTCAGTTAATTACTTTTGTGGGCTGTTGATTTTTTGCAAATTTTGTTTTTAAACACAGTTGTTTGGTGTCAGGGCTTTTAATGTACAGGTTCTGTTGACTTTTCTTGAAGGAGACATTTATTTAAACTGTTACCAAATAGCCAAATTCGATTAAATTGCATAAACCAAACAGAGCTTGTAATCTTGTGTCCTTCCTCTGTGTCCTCACTGTGTGAAATTGTTTAAATAACCTCCCAAACAGTTAACGACCAAAACCAGGTCATGTTATAGATGGGGGGATTTAGTTGTACTGTTAATAAGAGATCTATCGCAAAGTTTGACTACTGTTAGCTTAGTCTTGTCTAATAGATATTTGAGATACACTACTTCAGATATCTGATTCTATAGTTTATAGTCTCTTATTAGTTGTCTGAATATGTTAAAAAAAATGGAAAAGAGTGGGCAACCCCCCCCACCATACAAACAACAAACATATCCAAACTGTGATTTCCCCCTGCCCTTCCCCCTAAAAAAAAAAACAACCCAAAAAAAACCCTACAAGAAAACCCCAAACCAAAAATCCACCACCCAAAACCCCACCAATGTAGTTAGTACAGGCTATATCTGATGGAATACTTGCAACATAATGACTGGTTATCTTCTACTCTCTGACTTGGTGAAGGTAAAATAGGCAGCTGTGTGTGTATCTCTTGGTTGAATCTATACAATATCTCTTGATGCCAATCTTTGAGAAGGTGGGTAGTAAGAGACACTGATCTGCTGCACAGCTTCCTGTAGTTGACTGGGAAATGTGACTACTTAGATTTCTGTGTGACAGAAATGTATGTTGTTCTAGTCTTAAAAGCATAAATAATTTTTTTTTTAGATGGCACCAGAAGAGAAAGAAGCAGCATGTTTGTTTTTTAATTTGTTTAAAAGTTACTGCTAGCATAAAGTAATTGAAAAAAATGTGATTAATAACAATGGAAAAAGCATCACTTAAGGTCCAATGTATTAATCAGGCCTATATTTATCTCAGTGTATATTCCCTGACCTTCTGTAACCTGTTATTTTTTAGTGGTATGCATAGAAATTTCAGTTTTTAAAGGAACAGAACAACTCTGAGTGTTATAATTCAGTATTCTTTCAGTATGTAATGAGCATTAAGATCATGTACTTTTGTCATTCAGCCAATTATTTTTTCCTAATACATAATGTGTCTGTTAGGCTAGCTGTTCTTTTTTTCCCGAGTACAAAAATCATTTTTCTTTGGATGTATTCCAAAGGTGTGGTACGTGACAACACTTGTTATAAAGCAGGTCTGTGTAAGTGCTGAGTCAAACGGCGATTATTATTTTATAGAGCCCTCCATGGAGCTTTAATAATGATTGAGGTTACATCAGATGGACGCTTTACTTGGAGCTGGATTTGTGTTCAGAAGGGCTTCTACTTAAGCTTGGCCAGTTTTTCCAATTATGTAATATACTTAGTATCTTGCTGCACTTAGTTATGTTGACCAAAACTTTCTCAGCTCCAAAAAGGAAAACAGAGAAAATACTGTGATGAAAACGGTTTTCTCTGAATGACCCTATTCCAGGGAATTGGACAGGGAAGTAAAAGTTTTATGACTGAAAAATTGTGTCTTTGTGCCATGAAAGCCTCTAAAATGTTTCCTGACATATCTGCAGATGACACTGTCCCTGACCAATTCTGTCCTTCCAGAGACCTGGTGTTTGCTAGATGGTTTGCTTTCTTTTGCCCTTAAGAAATCCTGCTAGTAGCATTCTTGGGGGAAAAAAAATGTTTTCAATTGAGAAGAAAAAAAGGCAGAATCTTAATATAGCTTCTTTGGGACTACAGAGGAGTCTAATAGGGGAGCTGAGAATATGGAGTTAACTATATTGGTGCTGATAAATCAAATGTTTGCTTATCATTAAGATGTTTTAAAGCAGTAAATTCCTTTCTGCAGAAAGATAAGTCTTACACAGCACCCTGAAAGCTGATAAACTAAAATTGTTAGGACTGTGTTTGACTAGAACAAGCCTCAACATTGAAGGACCCATCAAAGAAATCATTCTACTCACATCTGGGATGTTTGATTGGTTTCCAGCTAGAAACTAAGACAAACTTAGTGGAGAATGGGTTTAAGGGGTCTGATCACCTCATTATTTAGGAAGTCTGTTTCTAGTATGCTGTGCATGGATTTAGTGAAAAATGAAGGTTAGTCTGCTGTGTTTATATGTAAGTTTTGGAGTATCAGGTGTGATAAGGTACTGTGGTTCTGTAGTAGATTTCTTTTGCTTGGATCTAGAATTGAGAAAGAAGACACTAATAGTTTTATTTTTTGTGTTTGTTTATAAGGTCTATTTAATTTTTTAATTT
>VYZS01053728.1:0-16226 GCA_013400695.1 Neodrepanis coruscans
GGGGTGAAACGAGATTCTAATTGTTAAAATGTGTTTTTTTTCCCAAGAATTATGTTTCCCAGGAGGTTTCTTCTAAGGGGAGAGGGTGGGGAGGGGGATGGTTTTTTTCAGGGGTTTTGGGGAGACGGGGATTGGGGAGGGGGTTGTTTTCAAACCTGTGTTTTGTCTTTTATAATAAAGAGCAGACAGATTTGAGTCCCTTGTGAGCACAGACTTGGCTGGGGGAAGAGATGGGCTGGCCCCCTACGGTTTCTCCACAGCTCTGTGGGCGCTTGGGGCAGCGGTGGGGCCATTCCCCCCCAGCCCGGTTCCCTCGTGGGAGCTTTGCTACCGCGTGGAGATGGCAGCAGTTTTTCCATCCGCAGAGCAGCCTCGTCTCGTGGCTGCCCACACGGCAACAGGGAGAGGTGAGCCCCGCAACACCTGCTGCGAGCTTGGCAGTGGTGGGCATGGCACGGGGAGCGTCCCGTCCTGTCCCGTGGCTTCAGCTCAGGTGGTGGTGTGGTGGTGGCAGCGGTGCTTGCTGAGAGCGTGGCAGTGGGATCCGCAGGCAGACCCCCGCAGAGCGGTGTCTGCTGGCCCTGAAGCAACATCACTGGCTGCCCGCAGCTGCTGGTGCTGGGCTGAGTGGTGGCAGGTGTGGCCGGCTCTCCCCGGCATCACGTGCATGCGTGGCGGGTCCTACCGCCCACAGGTGTGTGAACGTGGCACCAGCTGGATAATGCTGGCATCCCTCGCGGTGGGTGGGGCTGGCCCCGTGGTGGCTGCGCCGGCACACGGGGCCGCAGCCAGGGAAGCCACCTGCAGGCAGTGCCCTGAGGGGTCCCTCTGCCCCTGCGATGGCAGCGCTGGGTGCCGGGAGTGGCCCTGGGGCCCTTGGGGAAGTAGGAAGTACTTCCTACTTGACAGGTGGCAATGGCGGCCCCTTCCCCCTCGGCATGTCCCGACCACGAGGCATTTTGGTGGGAAATGCTGCCATATCGCCTTGTGGTGAAGTCTCAGGAAGGAGGAGATGCCCAGCACCATTAGCAAATCCGGAGGCAGCCTGCATTGCAAAGGGGCCTCGAGATCACGCAGGAATAGACACCCTATATAAACTGCAAGCCCATAAGTTTTCTTTCTCTCCAGGCTTGGCTGTCATCGTAGCTGCACCTCAGTGTCTCCTTTGCTCTCTCTTGGCCTTTTTCCTGCAGCTCGGGCAACAGCGTAGCCTAATCGACAGCAGAAGCAGTGCAGGGCTGAGGATCACATTGCTCACCAGCTGTGGTATTTTCTTCCCTTTTGGGCCCCTGGGTTTTCTTTTCGTTTACTTATTTTCCAGGAACCTCGGAGTGGAACCGGCACCATTCCACGGGCCCCCCTCCATTCCTCCTTTGCTCCACCAGCCCAGCAGCCAGCTCGGAAGAGCACTGTCTGTCCCTTGCGTCTTTATGATCGGGGTTTTTTTGTAAAATAAATTCTGATGGTTGTTGCTGAATCAATTGTAATCTCTTGTCGTTTGTAACGCCCTCTAGTGTCCAAACCAGGTCTTAGTCCAGTTACTTAGTCCAGTCATTTCAATCATAAAATAACAAAATATTTGTGTCAGGCTTGCAATATTGTTCTTGCCCTTTTGCATCCAGCCCATGTTTACAAGGTCTAAATGCCTTTGCTATTGACAGTCTATTAGATCCAGGACCTCTCTAAATTACATGAGAATAGTAATTTATTTAATTCACAATAATATTAGTTCAAAGAATTTGTTTTATTCTTATCCTCAGAGGTGAACATCTACACCATCTACAGTGGCTGGAGAGTTTCACTGGAAATTGATTGACTTGTTTTCTAGAATAAAATCTCAAAATTTTGCAAGGGCTCCAGCTTTTGTTAAAATTCCTACTTTTTGCCAAATTTGCAGTTCCCACAGGGCAGAATCCTTCGTAGTATCTTTTCCAATTTTGGATTGATGAAAATCAGAACAAGGGAATGAACACCTGGAAAAATGTACTGAACTACATAAATAGGAAACATCTCTAGATATTGGCCCTTCAATGAATAAATCAGATTGAAGATTATAAATAAGAAGTTGATGCTGTACATTATTAAAAAGGAGAGAATTGATTTCATGGCTTTGATGTGTGCATCCATGCTGAGGTCCTTCATGGAGTTTGTCTGCATGTTCTGTTTGTGTCTCCAGAGTGAAAAGAGAATGAGAAGGGCAGAAAAGATGACTGCCACGAAAGAAATGGCAAATAGAAAGCCAGTGAAAAAATAAATAGGAAAAAAATCTTCTTCTATCCTGATCCTTGCCCTCCAAAATCTTCCTTGGCTGGTGCAATTGAGGTTTTTACAGAGGGCTTTGTCAATGACAGTGTAGAAAATGATGCTGATAATCAGGGCGAAAACCACTGACCCAAAAATGAGCCCTGGCACAATCCTGTCAATTTTGAGTTTCAGGTAGATGAAATAGCTGTTTCTGAAATTGGCAATTTTTAAACAGTAAAAAATGCAAAGACAGGCAGAAACCCACATATTGGAAAAACTAAAAAAGCTTTGAATAGATCCAACTAGTTGAACTGTGGAGTGAACATAAAGGTATTTGGGAAAAATTATTGAAAAAAAGGAATATACCCATGAAACGCACAAATAGCAAAACCTGGAGCATCCAAGAAGCAGCAAGATCTTGTCAGTAGAGTTCAAGGTTTTCTTTTTCACCCAAGAAATGCAAAGCACAGAAACAATGAAAGCATTTATCCACATGCCAGCCAACACCTCCATTGTGATGATGGCCACAGTCTTCGCACCGTACGAAGTGACATTGAATTTCTCTTGGGAGTGACAAGCTTCCATCCTTGGAGCTGGGGAGCAGTGCTGTGCTGGACAAGGGGGCTGTTGCACCAATGCCAAGCACAGGTCAGGAGCTGCTGTTCCCTGAGTGTCAGTATGGAAAGAGAAGCTTTATAGAGCTGCTGATGGGGGGGATTTTGGTGCTGCTCCTGTTGAGAGCAGGGCAGGTGCAGGGATGTAAATGTGCTGGGTATCCCCTTACCTGGTGTCAGTGTCCGTGTTTCCTATTTGAATGTTGGTTCAGGAGGGCTGTGTTGGCTGACACAAACAGGGGAGATGTTTTTCTGCAGTGATTCCATGAGTGACCCTTGTGGGATCACAGTCAGGCTTCAGCATCTAGGTTTTTCTGTCCTTTGATCAGCAATGATGCTCTCGCTGAACAGGATGTGCACTCAGCAAGAACAGCCAGGGTAGTGACTCTCCTCTTTTGTCTGGGTGCCCAGGAGCTGTGAATTTTAACTGAGATTCTGTAACTGAAATTAATTTTGATTCTCCACAGGCATTTAAATCCATGATAGTTTCCCCAATATTATTACCTTCAGAGTAAGTGCATAGACATATAGGGGGTACGGGAGCCATTGAAGGAAAAGCATGACTTCATTTCCAGGATTAAGGTAAGATGTGTAGGGCAAGAACTGTTCATGGACTCTGGGTTAATCTAGGACCTTGCAGATTAGACCATAGTTAGCAATGAGAGCTTGGCTGATGCTCTGGTGTCAGCAGGAAAAATTGAAATCGCAACAAATATCTCTATGGCTACAAGGGAGGGATCTGGAGGGAATGAGTTGATAGACTGAGGCCAGTTGTGTGAGGTCCAACCAGGGCCAAGTGCCGAGTCCTGCACTTGGGTCACAACAAGCCCCTGGGGACAGAAGAGTTCAGAAGAGGTGGTGCTTAGAGACATGGTTTAGTGGTGGACTTGGCAGTGCTGGGTTAATGGTTGCTATCAATATCTCGGATCTCTTTTCCAAGCTTAATGTTTCTGTTCTATGATTCTAGGTTTTTCTCTGCTTTTGCTGACAAAAGAAAAAAATAATGTAGGATTTTAGCAGGTTTTGGTTTGTTTGTTTTTTTTTAATTTTGTTTGTTTGGGGTTTTTGGTTTGGTTTGGTTTGGGTTTTTTTAATTATTTTTTCATCTCTCCATATGTCTGTGTAGGCAATAGAAGCAAATTCTACTACAACAAGTCTGAATATGAACTGTCTCTGCTGAGACTATGGATGTATAGAGATGTTAAATGAAAATGCTATGCCAGCAGGGCCATACCGCTTACCAGGGACCTTATCTGTCGGGAGGATATGGTGTCCTACAAAAATATATGGGTACCCGATCAGAGTTTGAAATGTTGGGATTTCTAACAAGGAATGGCTGAATCAGGCGCTTAAAACAGAGGTGTCTTCTTTTATTTCAGACCTATCCCCTCCAGCATCACTCAAGAAGGGGAAGGGGTCTCCCCCACTTCGTTTCTACCAGCCTATGTGCGTATTTTGGATGCCTTCCTGCATCTTGAAGAGCCCCAGAACTCTGTGTTTCTGAGTCTGAGTGGACACAGAGTTGTACTGAGATTTGAGAGACATGTCTCACAAATTGAACTGCTTTGATCAGAGCTTGGTTCAGGCTGAACCTCTCTTCTCTCTACAGTCTTTGTCTTTTTCCTTTATTATGGGAATTCCTAAATGAGTAACCTTCATTTGCTAACTTCTTAGGCTATTAGTTGCCAAATTTCTTCTGGGCAAATCCATTTCATTCATAACTGAACTTCAATGCTCAGAAGGTCACAATTGTTTCAGGATATAATTGTGAGAAAGAGAATAAAATCTCCTTTGGGCTGGTGTCATGACCTTGTTATTAAACCGCAAATCCTGCTTAGGCACAGAAAGAGGGCAGGGTTAGGCTTATAAAGTGGCATTAATTATTTGTTTGTTTGTTTCTGGACACTTTCTGTTTAAAGGAAGGTGGGTTGGTTGGTTGGTTGGTTGGTTGGAGAGGCAGCCTGATAGATTGTGTGGTGTTTGGAAAAGGAGATTTTACAGAGGTTGAGAACTTGCTCTGGCCTAAGTGATTGCTTCTCTCATTTGATGAACAGGAAGGAAGCTTTTGCAGGTGATGTTATAAGAAATGCACACCTGGCACTTTGCATGAGGTAAAACATCCCTCTGAGCCTGACCTGCTAAAACAAACAATTGAGGTTGTGCTCTGTTCATGCTGTTGTTAAGGGAACTTCCCTGTCTCCCCATTCAGAAGGCACTCTGGCAGTCCCACCCTTCCCACCAGAGACTTTCACTGATGGGACCAAAGGCCCTTCTCAGTGGGAGGCTCCTGTGACCTGATGGGTGCCCTGCTTGACCCTTACACTCACCACGCTCAGAGAGTCAGAGTAGGTTTCCTTCCCAGCTTGACACTGGGGAATCATGAGTAGGAGAATCTCAGATGTCTGAATCTTTAAAGCAATTTAACCATGGCACAGTAATACAGAAACATCTTGAGCTGGTTGTCTCTGGGAAGAGACCATCAACAACCAAGTCCTTGGGCTTCCGTGTTCTTCCAGTCTATGCACATGATAGCCTCAGTTCTTAGTGCCATGCCTGGGGCTTCTGCCATTTCCTGCCACCCAGAGCATAACCTGCAGCTGTCACTGCAGCTGACACCAAGCTGTCTGCACTGTATTTATTCTTCATGTATTTGATGTTTCGATGACCTGGTGTGGAGGGTTTACCTTGGGCAGCCATCAGACACCCACCCAGTTGCTCCTACTCTCTCATTCTGCATAAGGGCGTTGTGGGAAATAAGACAAAATAGACTGGACTTGAGAGACATGAATTGAATTTATTGCCACTTGAAAGTAAAATAGATTGGTGAGCAACAAAAACTAAACTAGAACCTCTTGCCTCCACCCTCATTCATCCCAAGCTCAACTTCACTCTTTCATTCTCAAATTCTCTACCTCCTCCTCTACAGCAACACAGAGGGACAGAAAATGGGGCAGTCAGACCATAACAAGATGTCTCCACTCTTTCCTCCTCACTCTTTTCTCCTGCTCCATCGTGGGTCTTTGTCCCATAGGCTGCAGTCCTTCAGTGTTTACCCGCCATGCTTACGGTCCTGTGGGGTCATCCAGGGACTGAAGTTGGATTTCAGCTGCCCTGTGAACTTCCATTGGTTGCAGAGGCACAGCCTGCCACACCATGGTTGTCTCTGTGAGCTGCAGGGGAATGTCTGCTTTGGCACCTGGAGCAACCCCTCCTCTTCCTTCCCTGTCCCTTTTACTGCAGAACTGTTTCTCACAATTTTCTCTACTTCACACTCCCACATCATGGTTTTCACTTTTTAAATTCTCTTTTCAAACACAAGCCATGACCATTGCTGATGGAATGGGCTGTATCCTGTACTGGATTCATTGGAATGGCTGTAACTGGCTTTCCCTGGCACTGGGCAGGACTGACCTTGCCCCACTGAGACCCCCACAAACAGCTGCCAGCACCAGGCCCGAGCACCCCACACATATTCCTATGGGTCAATGCAAGATGAAAGCAGGACTTTATTCCACTCTGTACCTAGCACAAAACTCACTTTCCTTAAAGTGAATGGAAATGTTTGTGGCAGGTTTGCATTATTGTTCTTGCTCTTTTTCATCCAGCCCGTGTATCATGTGTAAATGAAGTTGTTATTGAAAATAATTCAGCTCAAAGAATTATCTAAACTGGACAAGAATACAAAAAAATTATTTATCTCACAATATTTTAATTTAAGGACTTTAAATGAAGTTTTCTTAACTTAGGGTGGGAGGAGAGAAGATCTCTATCATCAACACTGCCTGGAACATTGCATTAGAGATTAAATGACTTGTTTTCTATAGTGAAAGATCAACATTTTGCAAGGGCTCCAGCTTTTGTTAGAATTCCTACTTCATGCAAAGCTTCCACTTCACACAGTGCAGAATCCTTAACAATATGTTTTCCAGCTTTGAATTGCTGAAAATAAGAACAAGGGAATGAACCCCTGGAAAAGCATACAGAAACGCATAAAGAAGAAACTGTATGGGACTTTCCCCCTCTGTTGAATAAATCAGTGTTACAACCAATGATATAAGGTTGATGTTGTACATTATGAAGAAGGAGAGAATAGATTTCATGGCTCTGATGTGGGCATCCATGCTGAGATCCGTCATGGAGTTTGTCTGCATGCTCTGTTTGTGTCTCCAGAGAGAAAAGAGAAGGAGAAGGGCAGAAAAGATGACTGCCATGAATGAAGTGACAAACACAAAGCCAATGATAAAATAGATAGGTAAAAACTGTTCATCCATCTTGAATTTCACTTTCCAAAAATTTCCTTGACTAGTGGAGTTGTTACAGTCTTGTTTATCAGCGATGTAGACAAGGATTCCAATAATCAGGGAGCAAAATACTGACCCTAACAAGAGCCATGGNAATAAGAACAAGGGAATGAACCCCTGGAAAAGCATACAGAAACGCATAAAGAAGAAACTGTATGGGACTTTCCCCCTCTGTTGAATAAATCAGTGTTACAACCAATGATATAAGGTTGATGTTGTACATTATGAAGAAGGAGAGAATAGATTTCATGGCTCTGATGTGGGCATCCATGCTGAGATCCGTCATGGAGTTTGTCTGCATGCTCTGTTTGTGTCTCCAGAGAGAAAAGAGAAGGAGAAGGGCAGAAAAGATGACTGCCATGAATGAAGTGACAAACACAAAGCCAATGATAAAATAGATAGGTAAAAACTGTTCATCCATCTTGAATTTCACTTTCCAAAAATTTCCTTGACTAGTGGAGTTGTTACAGTCTTGTTTATCAGCGATGTAGACAAGGATTCCAATAATCAGGGAGCAAAATACTGACCCTAACAAGAGCCATGGTACAATCCCGTCAATTTTTGCTTTGAGGTAGATGAAGAAGCTATTCCTGAAATTGGCAATTTTCAAACAATAAAAAACACAAAGACAGGCTGAAACACAAATGTCAGAAAAATCAAGAAATTTTTGAGTAACTGTAACTACTTGTAGTATGGGGTGCACATAAATGTCATTAGGATAAATTATTAAGAAAAAGGAATTTATCCATGAGATGCACAAGTACCCAAACCTGGAGAATCCCAAAACGAGCAAGATTTTCTCATTAGAGTTCAAAGTTTTCTTTTTCACCCAAGCCATGCAAAGCACAGAAACAAGGAAAGCATTTATCCACATGCCAGCAAACACTTCAAGTGTGATGATGGCCACAGATGTTGCATCGTATGATGTGAGACTGAATTTCTCTTGGGAGTGACAAGCTTCCATCCTCACAGCTGGGGAGCAGTGCTGTGCTGGACAAGGGGGCTGTTGCACCAATGCCAAGCGCAGGTCGGCGGCTGCTGTTCCCTGAGTGTCTCATATGGAAAGAGGAGCTTTATAGAGCTGCTGGTGGGGGTGGATTTTGGTGCCACTCCTGTTGAGAGCAGGGCAGGTGCAGGGATGTAAATGTGGTGGGTATCTCCTTACGCGGTGTCAGTGTCCCTCTTCCCTATTTGAATTGTGGTTCAGGAGGGCTGTGTTGGGTGACACAAACAGGGGAGATGTTTTTGTGCTGTCGACAGTGTTGTGATTTTGTAACTGACCCATGTGTGTGCTCCCTGTCAGGCTTCAGGATCTGGTTTCATCTGTTCCTCTGCCACCTTGGCAGATGATGCTCTTGGTGAGCAGGATGTGCACTCAGCAGAGCACAGCCAAGGGAGTTTTTAATCTAAGGGTCCAGTTCCTGCAGATTTCAACTGAGATGCTGGAAAACTGGAGTTCCTTTTGATTCCCCAAAGCCATTGAAATCCATGTATTTTTCAAAATAGTAATGCGTTAGGTTTAACCTTAAGTGAAGACCCACAGAAGTGTGGGGGAGGGCATTGAAGGAAGAGCAAGACTTTCTTTTCCAAGTATAAGTTGAAGCATATGGAGGAAAAGGATAAAATTCAGCATCAGTCTCTCTCCAAGGGTTCAAATCTCATCTTCTGGCAATGTGAAGAGTTTTAAAGTTGGGACCACGTGGGGTACCGCCCACCCTGAAAACCCCTCAAGTTATGAATTTCAGTCCCAAAAACTGTGAGGTTTTTTAACAGATGTGTTAAGCTGTGTAGGGCATGAATTGCATGGTTAGTACAGGACTTTGCACATTGGGCCTTGCACATCAGGTCTACAGCTACCAACAAGGTCTTGGCTAATGCTGTGATGTAACTGGAAGAAAATGAAGTCACAGCAAATAACTATGGCTACAAGATATAATTCAACATCATTTTCTTTTCAGAATGATAATGCCCTTTTTCCTTGAGGACATGTATCATGTCACTATGTAATGTCAGTACTCATATCACATGAACTTATTCACATGTTTTTTTGAAGGCCTTTGCTACAGCATTGACACATGGAAATGTTCTTGCAGAAGGCCTGGACTTCATCTCAACAACAAAATGTGATACCTGCTGCACATTGCATTGAAATACTCTCAGATAGTCCATGGGTTTTTCATAAAAGTTCCAGTTCACCACCTTTCATTTTTTATATTGCCTAGAAAATATGAATGTCATTACATTGGTTTAGATGCAGTCATGAAAAATATTGTTTCTTTTGATAGCTGATGATGTTGAAGGAGAGCAGAGCACTGCCTTCAGAAAACTGTCATACCCTCTCTTGGCCTGTTCTGTTCTTTATGCTCTGGTGTGTGTTTTCTCTGGGTTTGCTCAGAGAAAAGAAAATATGGTGTAGGGTGGATGTTTGGGTTTTTTTGCGCTTTTTTGGTTGTTTTTCTTCTTCGTCTTCTGTGCATATATACTTGTGAGGAAAATATCAGTTATTTAGACAGCAGAATGTCTGAAGATGAAATGAAAAATTCATTATCAATGTGATATTTTCTTACTGGCATGTGCTGTTGATCTAACTTACGTCAACAAGAGTGTACATTGGGCTTACACTTTTAAGAGTGGCATGTTGATGTCATTAAGAGCTGGGTAGGAATTCTCTGAGAAACAGCTGCTATGGAGAGAAATTTCCTGATTCTTATATTCCACCATGGCAGGGCTTTGTAACTACCTCTGCTCCTAAACATTTTTCATGGCAAAAGCATTTTTAACTGTTTCACTTCTCAATCATAAAAAGTTGGAATGTGACCCAAAGCAGTTTTTCATACTCTGACAGCACTGGGCAGCCACTCCCATTGTTTTCTGAAATCCTTTCTGTGTCAGCTTCCCCAGGTTGGGCACATCACTGCATCTCTCCCTCTGGGCTGTGCACTGTGGCTGTGCTGGTGGACAACGAGTCCTGTGCTAGGTTATGTTCTAGGGCTTTCAAGGAAATAGTAGATGCTGGGGCTGCCTTGTTTTGTGTGGTGACATTGGCAGGTTGCTGATTTTGCCTGCTGAGTCTTGTGGTATGTGAGGTTGTGAGGGATGGTGTTGCTTGGGATGTACAGAAAAAAATTTATTGCCTATTGAAAATAGGGAAGGGTGATGAGGAACAAACATAACAAACTAGAAACTGGTGCCTCCATCCCCAATTCATCCTGGGCTCAACTTCAGTCTTTCATTTCCAGCTTCTCTATCTCCTCCCCCACAGCAGGGAAGGAGAAAGGAGGTTGGGGGTTTGTTCATAATGAGTTGTCTCCTCCACTCCCTCCTCATGCTCTTCCCCTGATCCAGCACAAATGCTCTTTCCTGGGGCTATTACTGAGCCAGACTCCGCTAGGGAAAGCCAAACTCATCTACAGGTAAAAGCTGAGCAGGAGAACAGTCACACAGAGCAAGGGAATCCTATCCTTGTAGGAAATGGGACAAAGGGGACATGCAGGGCTGTTGAGGGAAATGGGCTCTGCACCCACCTGTGCACCCCGACCATTCCTGCATTTCTGTCTGTACGTCAGTGTCATTCACCTGTGGTGAGTCACAGGGATCAACATATTTATCCATCAGTTATTGGTCACTTCCAGACAATGATACAACTCATCACACTACACTAGAATAGAACTAGAGCAGAAAGAAATGTAAACCAAAACAGGGATAAGGCTGTTGTTTATTTCAGTTGTTTCAATCAGCAAATAAAAAAAAAAGCATTTATGAAAGGTTTGCAGTGTTGTTATTGCCCTTTTGCATCCAGCCCATTTATCACTGTTGCATATTTTTCTCTTACATCAACAGCATAAAAGTTTGGCAGAAAATAAACTCACTTGCATTCCTTATGGTTCTCAGAGATCAAGGGGCTGTGTACAGCTGTCCTTAATTTCTGATTATAGCCAATTCAGCACTCTAAGTCTTGTCACATTCAATAAGAACATTCACAGTCACAGATTCACGAATAACTCATTTTACTGCAGAAGTACAAATTTGGATTCGCCATTGATAAATGTAGTTACTGGATTAGCTCTAAACATATTTTAAATAAAGAAGAACAACAGTTTTCAATTCATTAAGCTTAACTTTACTATCAATTAAGCCTATAAAAGCAATTTTACCAGGGTACACTCTGACACAGCTGGAGAAGCAAATCTTACTAAAGAGGCATGCCTGCTTTGGAGGAGTGAGTGAAGCAGTCCTGTTGTCCTGTCTACAAAGTGGGGTCATATTTTCATCTTCTGCCATGGAGGATTTCAAATGCTGAATTTATACTTTTGGGAGAAGTGGAGGGGAGACTGTAGTCAAAATTCCCTGTTGCTGTCCTCATGAAGCGGGGGACCAGTCATCTTATACGTAAATGAGGAATATAAAGAGTTTTAGTTACAAAGAGTCTTGCAGAAGGGTAGAACGGAGCAGTAATAGTATCACTTCCTCCTCCACTTGCCTCAGGCAGCACTAAGGGGTCTCTGCCAGGTTATCTATCTGCCCATCACAGACTGCCATGCCCACATTGATCCCTTCACCACGTAAGGATTTAGGCCTCATTCCTACAACCAAGGCTAAATAACT
Source organism: Neodrepanis coruscans (assembly GCA_013400695.1). Lineage (NCBI taxonomy): Eukaryota > Metazoa > Chordata > Aves > Passeriformes > Philepittidae > Neodrepanis > Neodrepanis coruscans. The sequence goes on from VYZS01053728.1 coordinate 11,765, forward strand.
TTGTAAATAACAATTATATAACTCAAAGATTTCTCTAAATCAAATAATAATAATAATAGTTTATTTAATTCACAATAATTTAGTTCAATAAATATGAATGAAGTTTTCTTAACTTAGATGGGGAAGAGTGAACATCTGTATCATCAACAAAGGCTGGAAAGTTCCATTAGAGATTAAATGACTTGTTTTCTATAGGGAAAGATCAACATTTTCCAAGGACTCTAGCTTTTATTATAGTTCCTACTTCATGCAAACCTTGCACTTCACACATGGAAGAATCCTGAGCAGTGTGTTCTTCATCTTGGGATTGCTGAAAACCAAAATAAGGGAATGAATACCTGGAAAAGCATACAGAAATACGTAAATAAGGAACCTTGCGGGATTTTCATTACTCTTGGCAGAATAAATTATTGTCAAGATCAAACATATAAAGTTGATGCTATATATTACTAAAAAGGAGATAATAGATTTCATGGCTCTGATGTGGGCATCCATGCTGAGGTTCTTCATGGAGTTTGTCTGCATGTTGCGTTTGTGTCTCCAGAGAGAAAAGAGAAGGAGCAGGCCAGAGAAGACGACTGCCATGAATGAAGCAGCATATCCAAAGCCAGTGAGAAAATAAATATGGAACAAACTTTCCTCCATTTTGATACTTTCTTCCCAAAAATTTCCTCGGCAGGTAGAATTGTCATTCGTACTCTGCAGGTTTTCAACAATGTCATAGGCAATGATGCTGATAGCGAAGGCTAAAAGCACTGATCCCAACAAGAGCCAGGGCACCATCTTGTCAATTTTGACTTTCAGGTAGATAAAGAAGCTGTTCTTGAAATTGGAAATTTTTATACAATGAAAAGTGCAAAGACAGGCAGAAACCCACAATTTGAAATAATTAAGAAAGGTTTGAACAGATAAAACTATTTGAAGCACAGAGTGAACATAAAGGTATTTGGAATAAGTTATTGAGAGAAAGGAAAAGAGCCATGAGATGCACAAATACAAAAACCTGGAGACTCCCAAAACAAGCAAGATCTTCTCATTAGAGTTCAAAGTTTGCTTTTTGATCCAACCCACGCAAAGCACAGAAACAATGAAAGCATTTATCCACATGCCAGCAAACGCTTCAACGGTGACGATGGCCACAGCCATGGCATTATATGAAGTGACATTGGATTGTTCTTTGGAGTGACAAGCTTCCATCCTCCAAGTTGGGGAGCAGTGCTGTGCTGGACAAGGGGGCTGTTGCCCCAATGCCAAGCACAGGTCAGCGGCTGCTGTTCCCTGAGTGTCAGGTCTGGAAAGAGGAGCTTTATAGAGCTGCTCGGGGGGGGATTTTGGTGCCGCTCCTGTTGAGAGCAGGGCAGGTGCAGGGATGTAAATATAAATGCAAATGTAAATGTGCAGGGTGTCCCTCTTCCCTATTTGAATTTGTTTTCAGGAGGGCTGTGTTGGGTGACACAAAGAGGGGAGATGTTATTGTGCAGTGGACAGTGTTGTGATTTTGTAACTGACCCATATGTGTGCTCCCTGTCAGGCTTCAGGATCTGGTTTCTTCTGTTACATGGCCACCAACACTGCTCATGCAGAGCAGGGTTTGTGCTTAGTAGAGCTCAGTTTGGGGAGTGCAGTGCGAGTCATGAAGTCAAGGAATCCTAATCTGAAGATCATACATGTTAATCTCCTTTACTCTTTGTACTTTATCTCTTCCTAATAGTCCCAGCTTGGTATAGGACAAAAGGATATGCACATATTTTACATGTAAAAATGTTCAGAGCATTATTCATGTTTTCATCTAATCTTTGGCACTATTTTAACTTTTGAATGATTTAGGACTAAAAACGAATAGCAAATTCATGCTAAAATTATAAGTATCTCTTCTGTTTTTACTTGTTCTGAGTTCAAAGTTGAGATTATATTGAGATTATAATCATTCAATAAAATTTCCCAGCAATAACGGAGCAATGTCCTGGAAGTCCAAAAGCCTGCTTGTTTTTTCTTAGCTATCAGCTATCTCAGCTGTCCAAACTATTGGCTTATTAACAAAAGATATTATCTCTCCCCATGGCCTCTGCTGAAATTACTCCAGTCAGGGAATTTTGCTAACAGCCTCCTGCTCTTTTATCCAGGTGGATATTTTTTATACATGTTCTTATTTTTAATGCACACTTACTCAATCATTCTGACTAGATTTATAGAATCATTAGAAGCAGAACAACTCTTGTTGTCCTCTGTGATGTGTTTCAGATCTGAGTGCTTAACTTTTTAACCTGGAGGTGTTTGACTTGTTCAGTCCTGTGCTGATTTCAAACCCTACAAAGGTGAACAGACTTGCCTGAAATTTGAGAAGCTGGATGGGTAATTTTTTTATTGACAATGTGCTAGGTATCACTTTGATATGACAGTTTTTCTAGCTCAGAAGACATTTGTTTTCATTCTTGTTTGTATGAAAAACATAAATACCTGAGCCAGATTTCTGTCTCAGAGTTAATTTGTGTTACATTGGAGTTTAAACCAGCACAAACAGATTAACAAAAGGTATTATCTGTGTTTGGTGGCATCATTTAACACTGTGTCTAGGAATCCAGGGTTACTCTGCCATTGTATGTGGGAACACTGATGTGCAGTGATATGGGGCAGTTCATACAACGCAGTGTATAAAGCTGCAAGGCATCTGCTTTACTTTCCTGTGGTCTTACTTTATGCTACTCTCCTTCCTATATTGGTTGAGCTGGGGCTACCCAGACTGGAAGAGTAATAGGATTTCTTATCATCATCATCTTCACAGGAACTGCAACCAGTTGAAGAACTTACACACACTGCCTCTCCATACTCTTTCCTCTGCAATGTCTTCTGGATGCAGTGTGTGAAGCACTTCCAAACCACTTTTTCTTCTCTTCCTAATCAAGCCATCTGCTTTGTGCTGTGGATGATGATGTTCATAGCACAAGACATTTCTTACCCAACTGGTGAACATAGAGGTGGACATGCTTGCTTTTGTGCCATGTCATTTCAGACATGAAATGAGGAAGCAGGATGCCATTGCCTAAGTAAAGTCAAATATCCCATGGCACATGGCATATTTGCAAGGAGATAACAGGAATAATGCAAGGTCTGTGGGAGAATTAGGGATTTCTGGAGCCTTGGCTAAGTTAACTCATGTGCCCTTCCTGTCACGTCTCCTGAAAATGAAGACAGCAAAGGGAAGGACAAGAGTTTGCGATCTCTAAAACCCATCAGAAAAAAAAGGAACATTAAGGCAGAAGGCCAAGGATCTACTCAAGTGTGTGACAACTTCTGGAGGAAAAGAGTTGCATGTTGTGCACTGGGATATTGGTATGGGATAAGCTGTGGGAAAACACTGTCAGGGCATTCATAATCATATCTCTTGTACCTCTAATCTCTACAATGTGATGTTAATTATTAATTGAAAATGGCACTGGGCCAAATTCTAATAGCACTGAAATGCTATAAACCTTGAATAATTCTGCTTAAGAGTGTGGCTTTTCTCCTGTGCAGTTGAGATTGTAATGCTGACAGATAACACACACAGTGGAAGGAGTCAGCAATTTTGGGCCTGACTGAGAACTTATGTGAAGTCTGGGTGGGTCTCTCACCAGCTGTACTGAAGACATGAAGTTACCACACTCCTGTCTGTAATGTTTCTCCAAAATGGACTTAGGTAGTTGATAACAACAATGCTGTCATGTGTCATGCAGGAGAAAAAGTTTACTGTTATAATAATGTTTCAAAGGTGGAGAGTCGATGCTGGTTGGCTGATGGCTCCATGGAATGCTCAACAGCATTCCCTATATATTGCAAGAGTGCAAGAGATGAGAAGGACCAGCCTCTTTTCCCATGGCAAAAATGGGATCCAGCATCTTCCCACTGTGCCTGACACTTCTACTATGTTTTGTTTATGGTTCTCCAGTCTCTGTAAGTAAAACCTGATTTCTACAGACTCCTCTGACCCCACAGACATCTCATACCTGATACTGGTTGTGTTTAATTCTCTTTCAGGTGCGGCACCACTCCAGTGAAGCTGGTAAGTGCTGTTTGAGCTGGTATGAGTTTTGAAGCATTTTCTTCTGCTTGCTATGTGCCACCAGATCTGAACACATTACATTTTGTTTGTCTTGCAGATGCTGAAGCTGGTGAGATATTCAAAGACATTCCACACATCAACTTGGGTGAGTTCATGTCTAAACTCTTATGAGGCCTGGCAAGTTGTGAGCAGAATGCTGAATTTTCAGTATTATAAAAAAGACCAATGGTAGGTAGTTCATGGTAACAAGAGAAATATAATCAAGTAATCTCTGATTTACCTTCCTTTCTCTACGACGCCTGAATCTATCCCAGAATTATGCAAAAAAAAAGACCTAATGCAAACAAGAGGTGCAGATATCTTTTGTTTCTGAAGTGTGCACAGACTCATGATGTTAAGGCAGAAACACACTGTACCGACTGG
>VYZS01053731.1:5881-35552 GCA_013400695.1 Neodrepanis coruscans
TGTCTGGCATTGCCTCCAATGGCAGACCAACTCCTGAAACATACTTAATGTGTTATACAGGTTCCTTAACCAGGCTAGATAAATAATTAGATAATATTGATAGTCTTTACTTACAATTTTCCAAGTTCTGTGTTCCTCCTTGCTATAACCAGTGTTAGTATAATAAACAGCATTAAACCTATGTTAAAACCCACCACACAAATTCAAAGATCAGAAAGGGATGTACAAAAAGATACAATTTTCTTGTAACAGAACAAGATATTAACTCTCACTCCTGCAGATACTCCAATTCAAAGCAGATGTATGACTTTGAAATATAAAGTAGCACTGTAGTTTGGACATGGCCTAAGGCTGAAAAGGCTCCTAAGTGCTGGATTGTATCTCAGGAGATGAAGAAAAGTGTGTATTTGGTGGCACAGACTCAGTTGTTCATTCATCTTCTCCCTCTCCCTAAGCTGGTCGTGTTCTCTCTCCAGCTCACGAATCTGAGCCTGCCCTTGCCCTGTTCCCTGTGCACCCTAATTTATTTGTCATCTCCTCTGCTCTCTTTGGGAATCTCCTACAGTCTCCTCCAGGCAATCCCAGATGCCCTCCTGAGCTCACTGTGGAGATCACTACCCAAACTATTTGAGCCTTACTACTCAGAAACCTCTCCCTCCTTAGACACCCCTCTCCTCTCTGGGCCTCTACAGGTGTCCTTGTCCTGTCTCTCATCGATGTCCCAATATCTTTTTACCATTTTGTTCGTTTAGCTGGTTACTATTGCTCTCTGGATAGGAACTGTGAAAAAAACCTGCACTTTTTCCTAATCTTTCCCTTCCTCTCAAGCATAATTTCTTACCACAGTTTCCCCCTCCATTCAAAGCTTTCCTGTTTCCTGTGTCTGTCTCACACTCTTTACCAGCTTTACCAGTACTCCTCCTCAGATTTGTCTCCCTCCTTGCTCATACTAGACAATTAATCAGTTTCTAAACTCTAATCTCCTTATCTAGCCAACCCTAATGACCAACTATGACTGCAACCCCTCACTATCAGATAATAAATTCATGCCAGACTCTAAATCTGTTTCCTCTCCTAGCCTGTTGCTTCTACGCAACTTTGTTCAGGTTCACGTTAAGTGGTTCTCCTGGTGGTGGGCAGTGTCACTGAGGCCATCACAGACGTTGGAGACCAGGCGTCCCCATTCCCATCTCCAGTGCTGTTTCCATGTGCTGTCACTCCTGCCACTTTGGGCTGACGCAGGCTGGAGTGCAGTCTCTGTGCTGAGATAAAGCCAGCTCAGATGATTTTATGTGTATGATTTTATGATTTTATTATTGGTGTTTTTAAGAATTATTTTGTTGTTCTGCTCCCTTTGGTTGTGCTTATGGTTACTGTAAGCATAGCAACACTCTCATCTAGTGCAGATTGTACATATGCTATCAAGCTTCAAAAATAGGCTACATTGGTTTCAAACATGATGATGAAAGCCTAGCTGGAGTTGTAAGTAGAGACTTTGACACCCTGTTTCAGAAGGACCAAGAGTTGTCCCACAGTGGGCATGGCTTCTTCTTTCTGTGTTCGTAACTCTCCAAACATGGCACTTGGAAAGAGAAACACCTTTTGAGAACCATAGGAGAAATACAGAAAATAGCAAAAGGCGGGCAGTGAAGGGAAAGGAAGGCAACTGAGCAGAATAGTGCAGATGCCTGTGTCCAAGGAAGGTGGGAATGCAGCACCTGGGCTGAGGTCATTGTAGGATAGGTTTCATGAAATTAAATATTGCATTACATCTGAATGCCACCTAGCATGAGGTAGGGTGTGGCCTAATACCTTTTGTTTAGTAAGTGTAGACATAACAGAAACAAGTTTGAGAAATCCTGCTTCTGGGATATCGACTTGTTCACAAACCAGGTGCTACAGCATTGGCACCAGCGTGGGAAAATCCTCTGCCTGCTCACCCATCATAGGGATTAAAGGGAATGGCTGCTTCACTGCATGTGGTGGAGTTTTTTTGGTCTTTCCCATTGCAGCTTCTGGAAGTGCACAGTGCTTGGCAGGTGCTGTGCAGGGGAGGCTGAGTTCCTCCTGTAGGCTGTGCCAGTGGGTGCAGAACACTCTGAGTCTCCAGCCCCACGACTCTCCTGTATGGGAGCAGGAGAGGCCCCTTTCTCGCCTTTTGTCTCCTCTGGGGCATCTGTGCATAAGCTCGCACTTCTTATTACTGAGAACCCTTTTGATTTATTTATGTAAATATTTTCTCTAAAGAATAAAGATGAAAGAAAGCAAATACAGTAAAAAAAAAAAAAAAGAAGCTTGGTCATCATCTGTGGTTTCACAGAAATCCATGGTTAGACAAAGGGACTGCATTACCTGTATGGCAACCATATTGATTTGCTGATTCTGGTTGGTGCATCTCTGATGATATTTTAACTGAGGGATGGTGAACAGAGCTGAGTGTGAACAAAATTTGTGTTTCAGCTATTTTGCTCCTTGGAAACTAAGTCCATTAACTATCAGAGAGCACAGCTGATGTCAGATGGTCACAGGTGATAAATTTTTAAATGTAGATACGTGGTGGAGGTGAATTAAAACTTCACCAGCTATGGGAAAAGTGCATTAGTACACGCATCAGTTAGAACTGATGTTCAACCACTGATGTTGTAATCTTCAATGTAAATACATGACCAAGACTAACAAAAATTTTACTTGACAAGGGAAAGGTCTGGCAGTAGGAATGTGCAAAGTAAATAATGTAGCAGAAACCACAGAACAAAACAAATAGACATAGAAATTATTCTTTAATTTTTGCAATAGTTTTTCTTCTACATTATAACATAATTTATCTTTCTTATCTGTGAATGTCTATTTGTAATTTTAAAGCCATTTAAATTTATCTCCTAATCATAAGCATACTAAATACAGGAAATGAAAATGGATTTGTACACAAATTTGACCATAGTGTTCAGTTCTGAAGTAAAAAATAATTTTGGATAAATTACTTGCTCTGCCTGTAAATTTTTGTTTTTTAAACTTTTTTTCAGTTTAGCAGGTCAGCAGACACAATTTTAAGCATGCTCAAGCCAGAGCTTGATTAGTGCCAGATACTTAATTGCATTGCATGAGGAAAAATATTCAAGGCTTTAATGACGGCCAGAGCTTAGAATGCAGTTCATGTGTTTGACTGAGGATCATTTACCTGGAAACAGTTAATTCAAGGACATATTGGCTCTTTAACCTAGATTAAGTATTTTTTGTAAGCTAGATGCTTCAGCTTAATCTAAAATTTTGGGTTTGATGCTAAGTTATTTGGTTGAGTTCAGAAACAGCAGCTGCACAAATCAGAAAATAAATAATAATTTTCCCTTATCTCTATATAAAATTTTTCCTCAATTGTTACTTTTATAGAACTCTACGCTTTCTTGAATGAATTCCAGTGATACAGTTCATATTCTCAGACACTGAAACAATTGAAATTGTCTTCACAATAAAGAAATAAGGTTTGGCAGTTCTAGTCTCGGTTTGAAGGAGAAAGCAGAACAGATAGTGACAGCGATAGTAACTAGTGAAAGTGACATTGCTTCTTTCTCCACGAGGGACATATCACCTGAATGTTTTTCTTGTTCTCTCTTCCTGAGTTATTAGGGAAATCTTTCATCTTGTTTTTTTTGGAACAGGTCCAGGTCTGCAAATGGAAAATACATCTATTAGATTCTGATGTTTATGTTGAGAAAGCTTTTCTATAGGCCAAGTGATTTAAATAGACCTACTAAAATGAGAAAGGGGCTGTTTACTGTGAGTGAGGACATGAAATTGCAACCTTTCACATGCCACTCTTACCTGCAATGTGTACTATGCAAGGCTCATTGTTTTGTACTTGTTCAACTTTCTCGATTTTCCAAAATAAGGCTTATTCTTTAGACATCCCATGCATGCAGTGCTTAACTGGTCATCATTGCAGATACCTGCAGATACCCGGTAGTTCTGGGTATTATACAGCTTTAAAACCTGGCATTTGTTTGTTGTTGTTCCCAAAGTAATTTCTTGCAAAGGCTGTTTTATCCAGAGCCATTTTTAAGGATATTGTTTTCTTTTATTCCACAAAGCAGGAAGCCTCGTCTCTTCCCTGGGAAGTCAGTGGGTGGTGAGCTGGTGTTGCTGACCAAGAAACATGCCTTTTGATCACTGGCCCAGGAATCAAGGTAGTTGGGGCCTATTCTATGCTAGCCAGTACCTGCACATGACTGGTCTAGGCATAATACCTGTAAACTTCACAGGAGGTGTTATTCTTTTGCTTGTACTCACTCTTTCCATAGTGCATAGTCTTTCTAGAACTAGGCTAGGATACTGTATTTTCTGCTTGACTTTCCTTTTGTTGTAGGAATGTGATGCTGCTTGTTTCTTTAATATTCAGAGGTTGGTGCTAAAAATAGTAATGACGAATTGTGACTTTAAAGCCAAAGAAAACAGATAACCTGGGAACCCTGAGTATGTAAGTCTTCATATTTGGCTTGGCCTTTTTATTTGGATTTTTTATTTGCAATCAAATAAAACTTTGATAGGTTTGCAGCTAAGCTGACTTTATCTGAAAGGCTAACAAGCTTTTCAAACACGACACTTTTTAAAATTAGATCATAAAGCTGTCTTTTATGATACTTCTCAGGAATGAAGCAATGTTAGATGTTCCAGAGAGACTTAGTCTTCAGAATCTGACATTATGAGAGGCCAAAAAGCCCACAGGCATCTTAGCTTCTTTATCTGTCTTTATCCATGGTTTGTTGATATCCCAGTGGAGGCATTTGGTCATTTAGATACTGTGAAATAAAAGTAGAACTGGTGTAAAAAATTATATTCTGGCACTCCTTTTTCATGTTCTTCTCCCATTGTGTGAAATGGGGAGAATGCATTAAGATCACTCTTCTACTTGAGTAGAAGACTTTCAGCTCCATCTGCTTTGTTGGCTACAAGGCTATTAGCACAAGTGTAGAACACAAGAACAAAAAAGAGTTGCTCTTAGTAAAGGCCTCCGAGCATGAGTGTTATAAATGATAATTTATTATCTGTGCTTGGTGAAAAGCTCAACAAGTGAATAGCAGGGCTGTAGATCCCCAGAAAAGGAGAGGGATAGTTCTGTGGGAGTTTTATGCTGAAGTGCAAGCAAATGTACAGGGCCTAGATCTTAGTATTTAACACCACCAAAGCCTCAGTAGTTAAATCTCCCATCTGCTAATTATAAGCATCCTCTGTGTTGTTCTGGAAACTGTACAGCTACTAAGCGTGACTCTGGAGCCCTGTTGCCTATGCAGCAGAGATCTGGAGAGCTATATCTTGCAGCCTGCAATCCCACCCATGCCTTTCCTCTTACAAAGCTAGCTTCTTTTTTTAATTATTATTTTTTAATGAAACTCATGTATTATTCCATATTTATATTATTGTTATTATACTGCTTTATATTTTAATTACGCTCAGAGACATGAAGACTGTTGGTGATCAACCATATGAACAGCTATGAGAATAAGGGACTCTGAAGAAGTTGGGATAGGATGTTGTGGTTCTTCGTGTGTGCCTGTAACTTGTCTGTTTTGGACAGAAAATGAGTATTTGTCACCATAAAATGAAGCCCTTGGTAATGTCAAAAACAGTCTCATTAGATGTCTGTGGAATTTAGGCTGCTAATAACAGAAGACAGGTCTGCACCAGGTGCTGAATGATGGCACAAGAAAGACTTGAAGTAGTGCCAACCCAAGCTCATCTATTCATAAACAATGCCTTTGCACAGAGCTACATGCTTGGAGCCAAAGTCAAGGTAGTTTGACTAGAGAAATGCTGCACCCTGTTATGTATGATCTGTCAGTTCAGACACTGCTTAGCACCAATCGCTCTGAATTCTGTTCACTGAGGGGTATCTGTCCACTGTTTCGGCAGTTCGCTGAGACCAATGTTAGCAAGAAAGGAGACTGAGACTTGCTGCTGTTCCACAGTTAGTAAAACCATCTATTTAAAGTCTTACCCCTACTTCTGGAATAACTGAAACTGCTTTAGAATGCATGCTGAATTTTGAGAGTTCTTAAAATAAGCACAGAAGAAGTTTGCAAAATACACATAGATCCAGTGCAACAGGTAGAGCTTCTTAAAGGCTGATGCAACCTCTTTCAAGTTCTTTTAGAAATACTAGAAATGAACTACAGAAAATTCAACCTAAAAACTTGAGCTGGTACAAATAATATAACAGAAGCTGTTATGCTATTAGTCTGTTACTTTTTTTTTTTTAAACCTAAAAATTTTCACTATTAGCAGAAGATGAAAATAGTGGAATTAGACAAGAAACTCATATTTTAGGGTGTCTTTAAATCTAGACTTCCATTCACTTGGTTGAAGTTTGACTTGGATCTTGACTATATAGAACTGTAATCCCCTTATTACTTAAAAGAGAAAACATCACTTAAAAAGGAAACATCTAATTTATCCTTTTTTTTTTTTTTTGCTTGCAATCACAGAAAGTTGGCTTGTAATTTCCCCATTCCTTGCACGCTGTTTGTCATCAGAGGCAAAGCTGAGGTTTCTGTAGCATGTACAATCAACAGGTGGACATAAATTAGAGTTCCTGCATATTTAGCATGTTTAAATATCCCACGATATTTCTTTCCTGAACTGCATAAGTTAAAAGTCAACATCCAATCTTTCTTCACCCTAGTGATAACTGCTGATGTTTGCCAAGCACTGTGCATTGTCCTAGCTGAGGACTCCAAGAGAAATCAGTGAGGTACAATGTTCTAATGAGGCCACTGCACAAGTGCACCTGGATAGTGTTGGTGCTCCAGGATGGCACTGTGTCCTGACTAATTACAATGTCCTCTCTGCAGCACTACTTAGGTGATGCTTGTTTGGCAGCAGATCAACAAATCTAAGTATTGATTCCATTTAACATGAAAATATATCTCAGACCACTGTAAAGGTATTTGTAGACACCGAGCTCAGACTGCAAACCAGCCTACATCAGAACTGAAAACTCGGTGCATAGTTTTCCTCCCATTATCTTCTTCTTGAGGTATCATATCCTAATATTCATAGTACTTTTTTATGTGTTCTGGCCTTGCCCCACTGCCTTTGCTCAGGAAGCCCTACCTTGCCAAGCAGAGGACTCTTCACTGCTGTGTCTAAAGTCATGAAGTCCTTCAACATAGTCCAGTGGACAGGAAAGATACTTATCACTGATACTGAAGTTATTGTCCTGACATAACCCGTCAGTCAGCAGGGGTCACAGTGTACTGGTTTAGTTCAGAAAATGAATTTAAGGAAAGAATTCAAATAAGCTTATTTGCTCTTCAATTAGTAGGAAAAAAAAGCTTGTTTTGCAAGAGCACTGTAGTATGTTGCTACCTTTTGAATACGTTCTGGAAGAGCCAGTTTCTCTCCAGAGCAGCAGCATTTTTATAAACAGAGAAAGTTAATATCAGGACTAGAAAGGTAATATACTTTCTTGTTGGTTTATATCACTTGAAATACCAACTTTGAGTAATGCCATTAAACTCTACAGATCTCCAAGCTGTTTGATGATACTCATCACATCTAAAAGTACTTTCTACCTCTTCTTGGCAATTGCTTGATATTCTTGTAAACACAGATCTACCATTTTTAAACATCTGAATGATATGAACGTAAGAGCGGTAGTCTAGAGAAAATGGACTTTTAATGTGAATTAATGCTCAAAGAAAGGTGTAATTGTCTTATAGCTTGCTTTTGTGTCTGGAATATATGGCAAGCAACAGCATGAGGGAGGTGTTTGCATAGGACCATCTCTTACAAAGTAGTCCTCAAATTACTCCTATAAGTCAGTAGAAGAGACACGTTTAAGGAAATTATCAAAATTAGGAACAGCTTTGTACATCTCTTCTTTTTTTTTTAAGCCTATTGAGCTTTGTTTTTAACTACATTCTTCACACGGTAGTGTAATTGTTTGCTTTACCTATCATTTTTTTTCTCTCTTCCCTGCCTTCTTTGAACTTCTAGTTAACTTTCAAGTTACTTGAAAGGATTTAAAGGTGAAGGGTTTTAGAGTGGTTTCCTTCTTCTCCAGGGTTCCTGGGATCTCCCATGCTGGTTTTCCTCCTCAGTGATTTCTCCATTGGACGAGGCTCAGATTGTGCTGGCAAGCCTAACCCAGATCCCAGGAAAGGTGGGAGGTCTTTCCTGTGAGGTTTTCTACCTTCTGATTTTATATTCAAGAACTATGCAGTGGTTTCCTCCCCACTGAAGGAGAAAAGGCTCCTGTCCCCGCCTTTTCATTTGAGGGTGGGCATAGGAGACCTGTCCCTGCAAGTCGAGCAGCCATCCTGAGCCGGCCCTGTTTAGTTGTGACTTTGGCTGTGAGCAGTGTCATGAGCTGAGCAGGCACCTCTCAGAGGTGCAAACTGTGTGACTTGGCACAAGATGAAGGCTGCACCAGGTGAAGGCTGTCAGCTGCTCTGCGTGACACACTGAATAAAATTTCTCTGCTGTCAGGTAGGGAAGTATTATTTACTGTAATGACTAAAAGCGTCCCCTATTTTGTGTCTCAGTCATTTTTGACACACTGCTTTATATGCAATTGCATTTGGTGAATACCAGCAAGTTCCGTGCTGCACGTGTAATCCTAGGTAGAGTGGGCTCCTACATGGTATTGTGTGGTCTAATGACGAGGTGATGACATACACAGTAAGGCAGTTTTTACCTTAAAGAACTACCTAAAGAAAGAGTTTAAGATAGAATTTTTTTAAGTGCTACTACATTCAGAAGCCTAGACCCTCAAAAGGCTCATGAGGTAAAACAGAAAAAAATCCTCCATACAACTCTTTTCAGACTGTGAAAATGATAGGTGTGAGCTTTGTCTTTAAATAGCAGATAATTTGTCTTTGCTTATACTACTTGCACAGGGATGATCTACTCCACGATAGGCTTACCTGAAGCAAGTGGATTTGTTAAACATTGCTCAAATGGTCTCTTCCTTTCTTTATTGCTAAGAGAAATTTGCTGATGTGAATGCTGCCAGCCCAGGAGGGAGAAAGCAGAACTGGAAATAACAAGTGTGGCATCCATGTAAGAAGGGAGAAAGCACTGACCAAAACAATGCAGGTATTTTGTAGTGTGCAGGGCCTCAGAAAAAAATTTAAGGCAAGATTTGTGAACATATGGAGGTTGATAAAACAGAAAGTCACATTCAGGTAGGACATGCAAAACCAAAATGTTTTGAATAAAAACATTTCTTTTCTAGGCCTACTGAATTCTTTACGTGTGTAAAGTGCTAGGCCTGCGCCACAATTGCCTTACAGACAAAATCATGAAGATGCTTATGCTAGGTATATAGCAATAGATGAACTGCTCATGCCAGAAATTCTTTCTGAAAGCTATTTTAGGGGTTTGATAACATGTAGAAATAGATGAACTACTCAAGGATTTTTAATGTTTTTCTGTTTGCAAGTTATTTTAGGTACCCTGCTCAGTTGCAGTTTGGGCTCTGGCCACAGCTGGTTAGGAAATATGCTACATGTTTCCGCACAAAAGAAATACGTAAGTCATTCCGATTTGCTTAATTGGCTTATAAAGGTGAGACCCTCTTGCAGAGATCTTGGAGACCTCACTTACAGGTGAATGCACTAAGACCTCCTGATTGCCAGGGCAGTTCTCCAAATGCCTGCTGCAACAAGGTCTCCCCAGCGACTGCAAATCTAGATGATGGTAACGTATTTAGGCAATTGGTGATGTATCTTTCTTAATCATTATTCTTTTGCTTATATTGTAGTGGTTAGGTGTATTGCCTTGCTCATTTTGTTTGTTGCTAAGTAGAACACATAATGAACTTATTGTTTTATTGCATATGTCATTTTTCTTCTGTATTATTTCAATATTAATAAGAAAATAAGACTGTCTTCTTCATTGGTGTCTGTGTCCTCGCTATTGCCCCAACAACTGACGAAACAGTGTGCTCCTTTGAAACTGTGACTATATTCTCTGAAAAGCAGTAATACATAAATCTGGAGAAGTATTAGTGTGAGAAGTGTGATGCTGGTGAAGAGCTGTCTGACAGATATGTATCAGTCATCCTTGGTTCAGCACATCGTACTAAAAAATGCATGAGGACTACAATACTTGAAATCAGTCTAAACATATATAAAATACAAAATGGGTGGATGGCAAGAATATTAGCAGTCAACCATTATTCGTGTTACCCAAAGAAATAAGTCTAAGAAAAGTAGCCTATCTAGCCAGTTCTGGCTCCCTGCTCTCTGTATGTGGAAGGAGTTGTCTTCCAATGCTAGAAACTCTGCTGTAGCTCTAATGTCACATTTTAACTCCTTGAATCTCAAGGCAAGGCTAAAACTCCTTTAGTGAAGCTTGTTCCACCTGCTAGAGTTAACACTTTGGCAGAAATGGCCTTAGTATTCAGCCTGTTCTAATTCAGAACAGAAAGAAGATAAGATGGAAGTTATCTCACAAAACATATTCTGCAATTCCTGCAAACCAAAGCCCACAAAAAAACTATGCATTTTCTTATCTGTGAACTGTTTTACTGTATCACCAGGATCTGTGGACTAGATAAAACATCAACAAGTTACACCTTGAACCTCCAGGCCTGTGAACCTTCATTCCTTCCGGCCAGTTGTAAACTCTTTTGGGAGGATGAGATCTGCACATCCCACCCTATTCTTCAGAGCTGTTACACGTTTCTGTGTGACACAGCTGGATTTGCCAGTGGCTGATTTGCCAGCTCCTACACTAACAGCAGAGAGCACTTCAGCCTTGTTCCCCTTCCCTCCCTTGGCATACCTGTCCTTGCAAACCAGAGCCTAGCTGTCAGACGTGATTTATGGGGTTAGTGCTCCTCCTGTGCCATTCTCCAGCCCTGCCAGCTCTTCCTCATCACTGAGCTGTGAACCCTAGTTTGTTCCCGGATAATGGTCCACCTTTGCAGATGCTGGCATGTAGTGCTGGGATGGTTGCATGGCATGAGCAGCCCTGATGTACTTATCCTGCATACCATAGAGCAGCAGCTGCCTGCTGCGCCTGAAGCAGTGCGAGCCCCATGGCTGCTCCTATCCACAATGAACTCCCTTCTTCTGACAGTGCTAGAGAGCTGCAGGCTGCTCAGGCTGCCCTGGAAATGGATGTGCGCACGCCATAGGCAGAAGGAGGAGGAAGGGATTTGGTGGGAGAATGCTCTGCACTGATGGTGTAGAGAAAGTGTCACACTCAAAGAAAAGTGTCATGCAAGAGCCGTTGTAGGGCAGGAAAGTTTCCACTGTTTCCTTGAAGCTTATATAAGTCCAAATACTGTTTCAAATGGTGACAGCACGAGCTGGGGTGCAAGCTGCAAGCAGCTTGACCGGATGACCAAAAAGCTACTGGGAATCAGAGGAAGCTGCTCCATTGGTAGAGTTGATATGATGCTGTCACCTGTCTGAAAGGTGGCATAATTTGAAGAGCTCAGCAGGAAGTTTTTTGTTTTTCTCAAACTGACCACCAAAATGTTCCCATGCTTACTGGCCTGGAAAAAACTGCCATTAAACCACTCCTTAAAAGAAAGTATTTCAAGGAGACAAAATTCTCAGAAATGGTTGTTCAAATTTTGCATCTCCATGTCCTCTCCTTCAAAAATGAATTTTAAGCTCAGGACCACCTGTAAGAGGAAAGCTTAAAACAAAGATTGCAGAATAGAGACATGCCAGTATCTCATGTGTTGTACAATATCTACCCCATTAACTTTTCCTTCACCAGGAATTGCTCTTAACAATTTTTCTCTCTTGTAATCTTACATCTTCAACATACTGTAACAGATTAATTCCTTTTAAAGTGAAATGTGCAAGCAGATATTATTATACTCTTATCAGACATAATTAGCCTTATGTATTTTGTTTACAGATTATACTAAAGGTGTGGAAAGTGTTCTTATGCCTCCTGAACAGATCATGCCATTCATACCATTTATGGTCTGCTTTAATTTTCAAAATGTAAGACCAGTAGCTGAATGTGCCACATTGTAAATACTACACCTTTCAGAAATAGTGGGACCGAGAACAAGAGTCAGTGACTTTCCAGAGGAAATATCAGTAAGTCAGTATGAGGCACAATAGTGTGCTTGATTTTACAAATAAATGGGTTGTACAAGCTATTTCTTCTTCCTCATGCTACCCTTTGCTGTGATGGTTTGCTGTTTTCATCTCTGTAATATCCAGCTATGTACGAGGTAAGTATATGATGTATCACAAACATGAAAGACAAACTGCAACTGGTAACAACATTTACGTGGACTACTTTTATGAGTAAAAGGGGAGGGAGTTGGATTGAGCCTTGTGCACTTGTTTGGTGTGTGCAATCATACTGTAAACTCTACCAGAATCCTTGACAGTTTGCTGTGTTACTGTTTCCCCATTTTCCAGGGCTTGTACTGTGTGACACTATTTATTCATTCATGAGAAATGGCCATTTGTTTCCCAAGGCACCACATTTAGAAACTGATGCTCAGTTGCTGCCAGGGCTTGGTGTACCTGTCCTGTGTGTGTTTAACATCCTTTCAGGAGCCAGGGCATGTCCAGGTCCCTGAGCACAGGTGGGCAGTTCTGTCCTATCCATATCCCCACCACTGCATGTCTCAGCAGGCTGCAGTTCACCATGGGTGCCTCAGACAGGCTTTCATCCCATACACAGTGTTCCCTGTTGTTCTTAATGCACTTGGGCTGAAAAAAGTCCTAGTTTTTATTCAGTGACAAGAACAGGCAAAAGCATGGAACAATTAAAGATCTGATCAAGAGCTTAAGTCTGTGGAAAAGTCTTATGTCATAATTATTCTGAAATGTCTGCTTTGACTATCTCTGAATATCACAAGCTCTGTATTTCCTCCAATTTTATTTTATTTGACAAAATTTTTTAAATAAAGGACTTCTATGGACTTTTTTCAAATTCACATAATAATGAAACAAAGTGCTCTGTGGCATATAACTTCTGGAAATCCTTGCTGTAAGTGACAGGAGAAGGCTGGTAAGTCAAATATTATTTCCTGTAACTAGTAACAGTTTACAGGGCCTGTGGAGACAGAGATGATAAATAAATAGAAGACCAAGTGTGATATGAGGATCAAGGACAGCACATAACGAATTGTAAATGGGCTATACATAATTTATAGAAATTAGCATAAAGTTACAGTTTTACAACTCTGAAAGTCTTCAGTTACACATCAGCTGTAATGGAGACACCTCTTTAAATCTTAATATATGCAAAATGACACTTGTTACCTTCAGGTTTAAAAAAAAAAAGTCTTTCCAGTACAATGAAGAGCCAATTCTTGTCTTCCTGCTGAACCAATTTATACTTGTTACTTAAACAAAGAAACAAATTTAAAGTAATAGAAGTTGTAGGTTTGTGATAATTTTTATTGATAATGCATTACCTGATTATTAATGAAAATGCATTAACTGATAATTAAGATTGTGTTAAGAAAGTGATAGAGATACTTAGCAAGACTTAAAAGCTTAAAAGCTTAATTAGGTCATATTATTCCAGAGGTTTATCAAATAATCTTTTTTAGAGAGATAAAATTATATTTTCGTGTGAAGAGGGGTTGTTCATAATGCTTTTAAAAGTTAACAACATCTACTTTTTACACCAAGAACATGGTCTCTGCTGTAGTATTGCCTCTTTGGACTGGAGCAATTAGCCAAAGTTCAGATCAATTGCCTTTAGGAAAAATAGTTCATGATGGAGTCAGATATGCCTGAACTGTACCTCTGTATTTCTAAAAAAATGTCCAAATTCCTGTTTCATTAATTCAGCTTATGAACAGGACAAAGAATATTTTGTTGTGATTTTTTCCTGGCATCTTTCTACCATCTGAGCCCAAAGGTCTGGATACTTATTCAACACCTTTGAGTTCTGCTTTGTCTACCCAGTACAAAAAGCTGTTATAGATTACACCTTAAGGGGGCTTATAAAAAGGAGGGTAGAGTGACAGGACAAGGGGCAATGATTTTAAACTGAAAGAGGGCAGGTTTAGGTTAGATGTTGTTTAAAAATTCTTTGCTATGAACGTGGTGAGGCACTGGAACAGGTTGCTCAGAGAAGTTGTGAATGCCTCATCCATGGCAGTGTTCAAGGCCAGGTTGGATGAGACTTTGAATAACATGATCCATCGAGTTCCATCCCTGCCAATGTCAGTGTGGTTGGAACTGGATGATCTTTAAGGTCCGTTTCAAATCAAGCTGTTCTATGATTCAATGATTTTCCTTATAAAGAACACCACTTTCTCTTCTTTAAAGAAAACAGCCAAGAAAAACCCTGCACAACAGGGCTGTGAGGAAATGTGTTCTGTTTTGGGTTCCTCTTCAGGTTTACATTGCGTCTATTAGAATCTTCCTTTGTAAAAGAAAATATTGTTATTAGTACTCCCTTAATTATCCCTTATAAAGCCACAAATATTTGTGTAGAAGGATGAACAATAAACACTTAGAAAGCAGCTACTGCCTGCATGCCTTGGTCCATATGATGCCTTACATATGTACACATAACTTCTTCTGAGTCAATCGGAATTGTAATTGTGTCTATAGCAGATTTCAATTTTCAGTAGTTTGCAAGAAGCTATGTCTTCTTATTCTGGTGAAGTCACTCATTGCATGTGCCTTAAAGATGGACATCTGAGGTCTATAGAACTTCCTGGGGATAGTATTATGTTTAAAGAAAAAAACCCAACATTTCATTTCTTCATGTGTGACAAGGCTGAGGACTCGTATCCAATTTACACTGCAAGAAGAGTGTGGAAGACTCTTGCACCACATACAATGTCATGTTTCCAAGAATAAAATCCTCCAAAAGAATCCAGTTTTCACAGGAGGCAGCAGAACAGGGTCAAAACATTTTATGTGACACAGGCATCACTGAGATAAACTGCTGTGACAGAAGAAAATTCTTCTGGTTTTTAGAGCATTCCTAATAGCAAGATCTCGCAACTATGCTGCAAGACTAGTTTGCCTAATGCAGTAAGAAAATTACTGTAGTGCTCACAGCAGGGGGAGAGGGCTGTCCTCACACCTGACTTGACTTGAAATCCTTTCCTGATTATCCTGGCAGGAATAGAATAGAATAGAATAGAATAGAATAGAATAGAATAGAATAGAATAGAATAGAATAGAATAGAATAGACACAGTTGGAAGGCACCCACAGTGATCATCTAGTCCAACTGCCTGACCAGTTCTGGTTAAAGCATGTTAAGGACATCATCCAAATGTTTCTTAAACACTGACAGGCCTTGGGAAATCAACTGCCTCTCTTGAAGTCTGGTCCAGGGTTTTACCACCCTCTTGCTAAAAAAATGCTTCCTAATGTCCTGTCTGAATCTTCTATGGTAGAGCTTTGAATCATTGCCATCCATCCTATCCCTGGATCTCAGGGAGAAGAGATCAGACTTCCCCCTCTACTTCCCGTCCTCAGAAAGATACAGAGAACAACAAAGTCTACCCTCAGCATTCTTTTCTCCTGAGTCTAGAAAAACTCAGCCCTTCACCAGCATTGTTGGTATTTTCTGGACACATTCAAAGTCCTTTTGTATTAGATGATAATCATGGGTATTCGCTTATGAACTATACATTAAATAAAATTTTTGTATCAGATATTTATTAAATACCAGATGTTTTTATTTTGCTGTTAATTTTGCAGATCGAGTTTAATGATCTGTACAGAATTAGCATGTTGGACAATTAGTTGTATGGAAAGTAAGTTCAAAGAAAAGAGACCTATTCTCTCAACTTATGGAAAGAGAATCTCTTTAGATTTCTTACCTAGGGTTGTCCAAAAGTGTTTCATGGATGCAGGCTCAGAAAGCAGATACTGCCAAGCATTTTGCAACAATAAGTAATGAACTATGTCATTAATGAAATAATTTGTAATTTTTACCTGGAGTTTGAGATGTTCAATGCTTTATTTGGAATGTATATTTCTATACAGAATTAGTGCATATATGGCCTTTGAATGAGGATTGTACTTGTAGGAGACTATTGTCATTCTGTGTCACTCTCAATCTGTTTTTTGGGCAGAAGTCATTTGGGAAGAAGACAAATAAGCATGGCTACGGAATCTGAGCAACTGGTCCATAGGCAGCATGTGGAGGCCAGCAGGGTGTACAATGCAGGCACAGAAGGAATGTACAGGTTGCAAAGGTGAGGTTAAGTTTCTTTTCTGTGTAAATATGCTCAGCTGGCTGCTGGTAATTATACTTGCTTGTCCTGCTACCAGCAACACTGTGTCCAGTGTCAGCCAAGATTTAACAAATTGTGGGGGAAGAAAACAATAGATTTCTTAAAATAAAGATAGGTTTTAACTGTCTGTTAATAACAAAGAAGCACTTGAATCTGTAAATTAAGGTTTGTATAAGAGTGTGAATATTATTATTTATTAAAGAGCTCTCGCATTTCCCTTTGCTTCTTCTCTTCCTCTTCCCCATTACTTGTTAGTTGGGAAGATGCTATTTGCATTCATGAGTATGTGTCCAAGGCGGGAGGCAATGGGAGGATGTGAAATATTGTAAGATTGGTTGAGAGAGTGAAGAGGAGCAGGGAGGAGAGGTGTGTGGTGTGGTGGAGAGGTAAGGGAAGAGACTATAAGAAGTGTAAGGAAAGGTTAGCAAGAGGTGAATAATATTGTGTTTCTTTTGTGATTAAAAATTTCTAACTCTAAAGCATCACAAGGTCTTTGTTTTGGGGATTTTTTTAATGAACATATCTTAAACCTCCTAGTTACATGTTCAAGACAAGCAATAAAAGCTTAGAACTGATATGGTAAGGAAACTTACACAGATTTATCTGGAATTTAGTGGTCAAAGCAAGTGATACGGTCCACATTTTTAGCATTCTGGCTGAAATCAGATTCAGTCTGCTGCTGGTACTCTTTTTTTCACATGTGCCATATTTTAGTCTGTGCCTTTTTGCCTCTGGCCATGCCTTCCCTGGGAGAGAGTCAGAAGTGCTTGATGCCTGGCTGCAGGGCTGCAAAGTGCCCCTGCTCTGAACCCACCACCCCCAATGCTCCACATGAGCAGTCCCTTACATGTCAGTAAACTTTGAGAATGGGTAATGGTGCATCTTTGTAACACAAGACATCAACTAAATAGGAAGTTAAAATAAGACACTCCAACAAGAATAAAAACAATTGTAATAAATGATTTTAATGGAAAACAGCTATCATGGAAGATGTAAAAAAAAATAACCCCCTTAACTCATATCCTAAGGTTGCCTTTGTACTGACAAAAACATTTGAGGTATGGTAGTAATGAGAATAAACTCTGTAGCGAAGGGGTTGCTCAATTATTATAAGAACAAAAGAGAATTTTCCTTTCAAACACTTCTATCTGTTTAAATTTTTTGTCATATTATTCCTCCATAAAATATTGTGTTGAAATATTTTTTTTCCTTTTTATATCTAAAATCCATTCCTGTAGTTTTTTTCTTTGTGACTCTTTCCCTTCTTATTTTGTTTCCTGCTTTCTTTTCTGGCATCAGCTCTTCTGAATGCAGTCTCTTTATGATTTTATTCATTACTCATTTCTGGAAGTATGTTAACTACTGTAACGCCCCATTAATTTTCTTTCATATCATTTATGTGATATTAAATGCATAGTATTATAATACAAAAAATTGTGATAGGATCCAGATTCTTTAAACATTAGATTAGGTGTTTTCTTCTTTGCTGTCAAAGTAGGCTTAGGACTTATTCTTTACTATTCCCAAAGATAGCAGAAATATTGGGGGAAAAAAATGATTCTGAGGATATATCGCACAGCCACCTGAAGAAGAAGAATACATTGTAGCTAAAAGCCAAAAAATTACTTCAAAGACAAAACTACACTTCTTTATGGAAAATTAATTAATTAATGATCAGCAAAGTTATAGCATTTACACTGTTCCAAAACCAAATGCCAAGGTCAGAGTGTGCTACAAATACTGTTACTTAATAAATACCCAATTGTGTAACAATAAAAGTTCATATCCACAAAACATATCTGATTGGTGTTTTAATTAATAAACTTCATTGCTAAAAAGCTTACATGCAGAACACTTTTCAGACAATAGAGAAAGCCAGGGCTTAAATTTCTCCAGGTAACTGCACAAAGAAGGAAAATGTTCTTCAGCTGAGTAGGGATAAGTCCTTAACCAAATAACTGTTCTGGCTGTAATTCCTATTCAAATTAACACTGGCCTCTCTCTTTAATTATCAGGGCTTTGTGTTTTGCATATCTGTAATAGGGAAGGCCGATTTACACTCATGTTGTTCCCAAATGTAGACAACTAGACTTGTTCAAGGTTTCTGAACAAGATAAAATAGACAATGGTGTTTCCAAGTGATGGAAACAATACCAATTCTCTCAGCCATGTAGCTATTTTCCAGATTCTCACCATCTTGAAGGCACAGTAAGTGTTTACCTTAGATTTGTGGAATATTGAAAATTAAATTAAACCATATGAGAGAGAGTTTCTCTCCTGGTGGTAGCTGAGAGCCATGTTCATGCATGTTGCCTTTTGAAGCCATGTCTACTAAAAGAGCAAACTTCATCACATGAGTATTATTCTTAATGAATATGTATCTTGGGCTGCTCTGACACCTTCACAGGATGAATGGTCATTTCTTTCACTTCTCTTTAATTATTTTTGTTTTGGTTATGATTTATGTGCACTTGGTTTACTGTACTAGGGCCTGGGTCTTAAGAGATAGATGTGGCTGACACTTTGACGGCAACTATCCTTTTTGTGGTGGGAGATATGTAAGAGAGCTTTTTAGCCCATGTCTTCTCTGTAATGAAGACACGTTTCGTGCCTGTGTTATAATGTCTTGCAACATATAACTGTCACTGGACAGAGTTCACCTCTCACAGAATTTGCACAAGCTTGGAATTTTTTCTTATTCTGTGTTTGAGACACTTTATGTGTTTGAACTTCCTGCTAAATGCTAGACTACCTATCACAGATACTGTTCCAAATAGCTGCAGAGTAATCCAGCACCTTTGTTAGAGGAAATCAGAAGCCTTGAAATTTGCTTACTTGCTTTGTTTTACTAAATGTTTCCTATGTAAGAATACTTTTTAAATTAGGACAGTTGCTTTGAAGTAAACTCTAAAGGGAGAAGATAGAGCATTGGGTTATCCTTCCTTAGCAGCAGCAGATCTTTTGATTTTGTGCCAGACGCATGAAAAACACTCTGGACTATCACTCTGGTGTTCTGTGAAGAATTTCAGCTTCTTCTCCTGTGATTCTGAATGAAGGGAAGGCTTCTGGGACAAATAACACCCATCTTCATCCCTCATGAGTAGCTTCTTATGGAGGCTTTTCCTGAGTCACTCTTCAGAAGGTCCTTCTGGACTTGCAGTGACAAACTGTAGATTTCCTGCCTTTGTCTAAGTGACTAGTTTTTCTTTCCTAAGTTTTTTGGGTTTAATATAGAATTGTTCCCTTACTAAAATGCTGACTAGGTCAGCGCTTAAGATTGTGCTTAGCAAATGGAATGAGCAGTGTTGGAATAAAAATGCTGTGCCATGAAGGGATACTTGAAATGTATACATTTCACCCCTTCCCACTGTCAGAGCTGGGTTTCACAAACAGTAACTCAGAAGAGAATAAGCCACAGCTCAGAGAAATACAAGAATTCTTCATTAAAAGATTCACTTGATTTCCTACATATAGGGCATCAATTAAAACCAACTATTTTTAGATGCAATATTGAAGTACACTTCTGTTAAGAAAACTGAGCCTATGAACCACCAAGGTAGACCTTGGGTCCATTTTCCATTGCTTATTTCCACTTTTGGACAGTTCTCCACTTCTCACAGAAGAAAAATCAGTTTCCTTTCCACCCTTTCCACCTCTGTGCAAACGAAAGGTGGGGAGAGTGAGGCAGGGCTGGTGCTTCCATCCTTGAGCTACATCAGCCCTGCCCAGTATAGTGTGGGCAGCGGGGTCGACACCAGCAGAACCACTGTAGACAGGGGAGGTGCTTGGTTGTTCCGCTGCCAGGATGTGATGCTGTGTGCGGGGCTGCAGAGGCTTTCATAGTCACTGCTTGTTAAACATCTCTGATGCCGACGCAGGAGAAGGGTAAAAGACTGGGTGCCTCCATGGAACTGAAAGGTGCAAAAGCAAGAGTTTTATTTTACTAAGTTACTAAGTCACTAAGCTGCTGGGAGATATGATTGCGTACAAACAGACAAAGCAGATCTGCTGATTAGACAGCTAGTTTACAGCTTATTTTCTCAGTATAAGTTCCCTGTTGAAACAGAAAAAAATCAAAGATAATGAAGCTACAGTGTCTAATGCAGCACCACACTCCCCTCGCCCCTCACCAGGTCCCCATTAAATTCATCAGTAGAACAGATAGCAATGCTGGTGACTGTTTTGTCTAATCTATAGTGCCACACTCTATTTATTGAATAGTGTATCTATTTATCATCTAGTAGTCTTCATCACTACTGTTCTGTACTGATTATCAAAGATGTCCTTACATCTTTAAATCTCATTTGGAAGGAGAGCCCTAGGCAAAATGCTAATGAGCTTGCCTTAATTGTAAACATTGAGCACCGATAAGAATGAAACTCCATCCTCTGTTCTGAGAAGTTCTTACGTGTTTCCTACTTACACCGCTTTTTATCTGATTCTCCTTCACTTCTGTTCTTAGGCAGATTAATAGGCACCTGAACAGACAAATAACAGTACTACATCTCCTTCACACCCTTTCAGCAGACTTCTGAGATTGTAAAATATTTTTGAAAAATTATTATTGGAAAAAAAAATTACTGAATTATCAGACGGACAGCAATTTTTCAGGCTGGAACAAACTGTTCCCCAGCACTCACATGAACACATTTGTAACTCGTACTTAAATGCTGATGGGACATTTTTTAGAATGTGATAAGTGTGGAATATCCTGTAGTTTTATCAGTCTTGGCTGCTGCCCACTCCTGCGAAAAAAAGTTTTATTGTGATCATTAAGTTGCAGGTAGGCAGTGCCTCTGGACTGTAAAATAGGAATGTTAGTGTGCAGTGATGAAAGCAAACTTTGCTCAACACCTGTCTATATATATTGCAGGTTTCAGTGGCTGCCCAGTTGATCCGTTCACTCTGTTGTCTGGGAATAAAGACGTGGTAAGTAAGAACAACTAAGTCTGTGTTTTCTTTTCTTCTGTTTTTGAACTTGTTTAGCTTGCAAATTGTTTAGCTTGTTTAGCTCAGGGAAGGGCAACAGGGAGTTAATGAGGGGAACTGTAGTGGCATGTGAAATGTCATCCACTTCTTAGCATTTTCACCTTGTTTTCTTTCAACTGTATTTATATTTTAAGGAAGTGGTAAAAAAATCATAGTTCTGAAAACAAACTGTAGGTTTTTTTCTACAAGTAACTAGGTTTATTTTTATAGAATATGAAAAAGAAAGAAAGCATTTTTTAGCAGCTGCCAAAAAAACCCCCAAGACAGAAATAACTGCCTATAGCAAAAGAAATTGTTATTTTAATTACTATTTGGATTGAAAAGAAGTGAGATTTTAAGTCATAGTAATCACTGGTATTGGATTCTGGAAAATGTCTAGGATACGATTAATGAAACATTGGAAGGAAATACGGTCCATGTGTTAGCATAGATCTTGTGTAAAGTTTGTGTGTCTCAGAATGTCCGTGTCAGGCTCTTCTTGATGGAAACACTTTCTTATGCTAATTCAGTTTGATAGAGGAAGGTAAAAGGAATACATTAGTCTAATGTCATTTGCTCAACTAATGTGGCAGTAGGCAGAAATCAGCTGGTTTCTCAGTAACTTTTATTATCAGCTCTTCCATTAGATCAGTAAGTCTTTTTAATGTCATCACTTTTTCCTCTCTCTATTCTTTTCTGTGTGTTTTTTCTTTGAGATGGGGCAGATACGTCCTATTTCATCAATGGTGGGGTTATGAATTTTCTTATTGTTTTATTTGAAAAAAGTAATTGTTTTATTTAAACACCAGGTAGGCATTTCAAGCAGTCCACTGGTATTTCCTGGCTCTGGCTCCTCAGTACCTCAGTGTCCACTGCTTTGCCTGGTTCTGAACTCAAAAATTAATCTTTTGTATTTTTTATTTCTCTGCACTTGCTTAGAAATTAGCTCTCTTTGCTGGTTTGTTTAATGTGATTTTTTTAGTTTGCTATCTGTTACATTCAGGCTTGTGAGCAAGGAATCTCAGGGATCCATAGGAGTAAACAGCGAGCGCAATGTTCTTTTTTGTAGCTTTCACATATCTCTTTTTTCCTTTACTGCTGCATGAGTTGAAAGTTTACGTCCTTGCTAAGCCTGCTAATTTATTCAAAGAAAAAGCCCCAGGGAAGTGGCCGGTGCCCGCCACTTGCTCTTAGCAAGACTGAATCATTGCTGGTGTTTATATAAGTTATTACTGGTTCTGTTGCACCTGGGGCTTTGTGGGTGCCACAGAACAGGTTCTGGGGCAAAACTATCCGCTGATGTAAAACTATTGAATGAATTTGTGCTAGCTGAGGATCTTTCTTTTCCTGTCTTCATATAATGTGTCTCTATGTTGTAAATGATACATCTGAGGGGGAAAAAACTGTATTTCTTCAAACTGTACAAGAAGGGTTGCTATGTAGCTTGGTATTTACTCCTATGAAGTATGTGTGGTAAATACTCATATTTACTAAGTCATATAGATGGATATCAGATTAGCTGATAAATCCCTTTTTAGCATAAAAACTATAGCGCTGTGGTGAATGATAAGAAAGCGATGTATTTTTGTAGAAAGCTGACAGGGAAGGAAGTGGGAAAAGAGAGAGAGAGAATGGGGAAAGTCTGGCTGAACCCAAAACCTGGTATGGAGCTGCTTAAGCAACCTGTAGAGATACATGTATAGTCATGGTTGGTGGTTGTTGCAGTTATTACGAGTTTTGAAAATATGTTCCTTTCTTCAGTACTTATTATTTAATTTGGTTTGACTGGATCTGTTCCCCAGGACTGAGAATTCTTTGAGGCTTACTTCTTTGTAGCTCTTATTTCAGGCACAATGTGGCCTTAGGTGGGCTGTCATGGGTGGAGAGGTACGAACAATACCACCTGGGCACCTGCAAGGGGTAGTTAATTTTCACCGTGTTAAATCCAGCAAAACAAACACATTAACAACTGTTTCTGATTTAAATCTGCAAAGCACTGCGAGTGCAGCCCTGCAACAGAGGCAAAGCTGTTACAGCCCAGTGAATCACTGAGGAATGCAATGTAGGGCAACTGTGTGACACCTAGTGTTGCTCAGGTAATTACCCAAAGACTTTAACTCTTTGAAATGCTGCAGTGAGAGAGTCAGTATGGATATAAAAACTACAGGAGCCCACTTTGGTTCTGACTTTTTCTCTCTCACATTTTATTTCAGAGTTTGAATGCCATTGATTATTTTCATCTACTTCATAAGAGAGAGAGGGTTCAGTTTCTTTTGAAGTTAGAGAGGATGTCACACATAGTTAGCATTTTCCAAAGGTAAGGAAAGACTATACTTACAATGAAAGAAGCACACATGATGGTATGAGAAGATTTGCCACGAGGTTCACTGAAACAGACTGGATTACAGTTTGTGCAGGCATTAGTTTTCAGACCTTTGCAATATGCATAGCATATTGTGACCTGCCACTTTCAGGAGGAAATTAACTCCCATTTCAGCACAGCTCCGAACAGATGGATATCCAAGGCACGAATGCGTATCCGGATGTGAGCTTCATGACTTCACCCTAGGTGCAGGCACCCTGGCTGGTGTCCTGCCAGCCAAGGTGGGAACCAGTTGCACGGCATGGCAGAGCTCATGACTCCATGCGCTCCTCCAGCAATTGTGGCTATACTGCCTTTGGACCCGGACAGGTGTGTCCCGCTGAATGCAGCAACTTGTTGCAGTGTGTGTTGTCATTGGCCCCTTCTCTAACATGTTCCTTAGCAGAAGAGTTGTCTTTGTTGTTCAAAAGTAAAACACTATTAGGGTTTTCATTGTCATTTATGTCTTGCGTAAATTATGTTGGTCTTCTATACCGCGCCTGACATCACCCTTCCCAAAGGCACATGTGAGCTGCC
Source organism: Neodrepanis coruscans (assembly GCA_013400695.1). Classification (NCBI taxonomy): domain Eukaryota; kingdom Metazoa; phylum Chordata; class Aves; order Passeriformes; family Philepittidae; genus Neodrepanis; species Neodrepanis coruscans. The sequence goes on from VYZS01053731.1 coordinate 29,946, forward strand.
AGAGAGTAATGCAGTCAGCTTTGTCACCCCACTGCTCTGCTCCTCCACAGCACATAGATTTTCTTCTGAGTATTTTTTTCAAGATGTTAACCTTTGCATTTGGGCCAGGGAAGAATTCTTTGATGGGAAAACTGTGGAATGTAGGTTATTCTTGTTGCAGAGCAATTAATTAACAGTAAGTAGCTGTGGCCAGGACTTCAGCAGAGTATCAGGTGTCTCTAAACTGTCTTCTCAACTGTTCCCCTTAACAAGAGTCGGGATCTGGAGAAAGATGACGGCTTTGGTAGTGCTTCAGGGGTCTAGATGGTTTTGCTTTTGTCAGTTGTTGATACCACTCATACAGAATGAGCTGTTCTAGTTAAACCTCTGCGAACTCAAATGCTCAAAGCAAATACTATAAAGACCTCCAGTATTCAAATCTACCTTTTCAAATCTGAGGCTGACTAGAGCTCATATGAATAACTTTATATATATACCTATAAAAAAACTTCCGCTGCAGAGGTGATCAACTCTCATTCTATGGCATTTAATCACATAAAGCAAACATAATAATAATACGTGACATACCTGTGGGATCCTGAGCATCTTAAAAACATGGGAGATGAAAACCATGCTTTGCTGAATTCTTGAATAAAGAGAGTTTATTTAGGAGACATAGAGACCGTTTATCTGCTGTTTTCAAGCTCCAGTTTCTTCAGTGCATGTATCAGCTCAGTTTCCATAGAGTAATCATGAAGGTTGAATCCTTCATTTCCATAATGAGCGTAACAGAAGAGCTGCAGAAGTACTGATGACATCTCTAAGGATGGTGGTGTCCAGCATATTCTGTGTCTCCATGGCTAGAATATGTTGTCAATGCAACTTCACCATCTGACTTTCCAGTGCATTTTCATGATTGCATTCCACTTAAGAAGCACTTGTGAGGAGCAGTTATTTTTAATAGCTCTTTAAATGCTGAACACAGTATAAATGAAACTTGTCTAACAAGATGGAGATATTCTGACATGGGTGGGGTTGGGGATTGTTTCGGCATGTGTGAAAATGCGAGAATTTGCTTCAAGTAAATGGAAACCCTTGTTGAAACAAGAAAGAGTGACTTTCATCTGCTCTAAGATCTTTGTATCTCTTGGGAGCTGCTACCGGTCTTACACCACAGATAAAGAATATGTAAATGCATAGTTTTTCCTAATGGAATTGTAGAATAATTTTTCCTGCTGATGTGGAAGAGGACATACTCTTTTCTTTGTGGGGTGCCAGAAAACAACACCCTCTTCTATTACAGTAAGACGAGTGATTTTGTCTAGGACCTTTCCTTCCCAGGTAAATGAAGAGGAAGTGTGGTTTACTGATGTGGGCAGGGACAAAATATTTTCACCATCAGCTACATAAATGATTATGATTAAATGAATGATTAATTATACTCCCTTAGACTGGCTGCTAAGTGCAGGTGAATCTTGTTTATGAGAGCATGATACCAACTCTGACATTGACTTTTGGAGGCTGGGCACAGGGGCTTTGTTTATGAGGAGCATTAGAGGCAAATTCACTCATGAGTGTTTCAGATGCATGAGTGCCAGACAAGGTGGCTGTGGGGCAGCTTTGGCTGCAGCACTGACTGACTTGTGTGGCAGAGAGGGTGGAGGAGACAGATCTGCAGGGTAGGGTTCATTTCTCCCATCCTTTCCATTGAGCTTTTTGATGTACTGGCTGAGCTCACCAAGAAGTCTGGAAAGGTTGAAATACTGTCATATATATTGTCTTGTCTCTTCATGGTCATCTGCCCTCTCCTTCGTGTCCTTCCCTCTGGCTTCCAATATTGATGCAGTAAATATGCAGTAGTCTTCCAGGCTTTTCCTTCTCTTGTGCCTGGCCTTGATCTATCACAGGTGCTTGCACATGTGCTGGCAGGCCTTGAGATTTCTTTTTTTTTAAGTTATTATTTATTACTATTATAGTGTATGTCAAATGTCCAAAAGGAGTCAGGAAGGAAGAAGTTCAGAGAGAGAACCTACATGAGCCAGCTTAGCTTCGTTTGCAGCATCAGCTGCAAATGCAGATCTGCAAATGGCCCCTGCTAATTGTGCTCTTGTCCAGGCATTCAGCAAGCATCCTTGTGGAGCTTGAAACCCTAAGCTCTTCCTCAACCTCGTCCAGAGTTCTTCTCTACGTGTTTCCATGGGAATGAAGCAGTAAAGGCAACAAGAACATGGTGTTTAGCATGCATGACCAAAACTAAGCAGTGCTTTAGGAAAGAACTTTTTTGCTAAGGTCTGTGTATTGAATTAACAGTTTGGTAAAGGCAGTAACTTAAATCTAGATGGTAGAACAAAGTAAAACAGTTCTCTGAATTCTTGCTGAAAGGAGATGAAATTAATTAGAGGGAAGAAATTCCTCTTATTTGGAAAGCAGAGGAATCTTTGCTTTCATGACAGTTAAAAATGTATGAAAAGACAGATGTGAGATGGAAATATTTTTGATTTTGATCTCTTGATGAAATCAGAGATTTAAAAAATATTTGATAAATCTATTTAAAAAGTAAAAGAGTAATTCATAAAGATTAGTAAGAAGTTGTGTTCAAGGGCAAATTGCATATATTCCAATTCCACTTCTTTTACTCTTAATCGTATTTCTAACATATCCTGTTGTAAGTTGAATATTTTGACTGCATATGCATTTTAATCAATGCTACTTTATTAGTCACAGATCATGGCTCCCTGGCCTGAGGTAGAAAAGCCTGAAACCAATAACTATATTGGGGACTCTTCCAAACAAAACCAGAACATGGCTGGGAAAGAAGGAGAAAATCACAAAGGTAACATGTGCTCACCTGTGAATTATAGAGACATAAGTTTTAGGGAACCTTGGAGAAGATGGAGAGTAATTAAACAATTCTTTAATTGTTCTGTTTCATCAGGTAATGTGGCTTCGCTTGGAAATAAAGGGGAAATTCAACCTGCATTTTCCACAATAGCCTTGATAGATGAGACAAGGCCAGAAGAAGACCCATGGGCTCTTCCGGAACTGCAGGACACTGGGGTCAAGTGGTCAGGTAGTCATTTCTCTGTAAATAAATTACCTGCATTTTTTTCCCACCACTCCCCTTCTCACCTTCTCCAAGAGTTAATGGGGTTATTATACTTTGTGAGTTAAGAAGAATCTGAAAATTCTGCTGCTCATGCTCCTCAAAACACAAGGAGATACATGGAAAAGAGTCTAGCAGAAATATGGTTTTATATCCAGGCTGCTGCTGGTCTTTATTTCCTCAGCAGGATGACTATAAAACCAGGGTCAATCTCAGATTTCATAAGGCTATTGTCACATATCAAAAAGCTTTTTTTTGTGGTAAAATTATGTAAACAAAATACCTGCTTCTGCAGTTAAAATGTGATTAAGAACATTCTTTTGGGTTTAATCACACAGATTAAATAGCTAGATCCATAGCACTATCTTTGTCTCCATAGTCTGTGCTTGTGTGCTAGTGTTCCAGAGAGCATTTCATGCAAGCCTTTTATGCATAATATGTTTGTTTTGCAGAACTGGATACAAAAGGAAAAGTCATTCGTGTGCTCTATGGGATAGGGAAGTTCATCATGCTACTTGGATTGCTCTACATGTTCGTGTGTTCTCTGGATGTTCTGAGCTCTGCTTTTCAACTAGTAGGAGGTATGAAAATGTCTAAAATATTGAGAATAAACTATGAATAAGGCAGCAAATTTAATATGAGGGACTTAACTACAACTATCACTCTTCAAGAACATTCTTCATACGTGTTGAGATTCAGAAGGAAGTAGCTCTGATTGAAGCCTGACCTTCATTTTTTTGAAAGGTTCTTTATTTCTCAGATTCCAAAGAGCTGTTGAGTTAGAAGTTATTGGCCCAGATTTCTTAGTAGCTTCCTGTTACTTTAATGACAGTTTACACAAATACATCTATGCATAAATCTGTCCCATGTGAAAAACATTTCAACAAGATGAAATATGAAAATTGTGCTCTTGATCAAAGCATACAGCACTGAAATATCCCCCAAGTCCTTCAGAGATAGAAACTATTGAAATGTATTTTTTACATTTGCCAATGTCCAAGGGTTGAATTCAGATGAGCGATTCAGGAGTGATTATCTGAGAAATATATGAGCTTCTGTGGAATTATTTGGGATTTTTGGAAACACAAAAAAAGCTACAGGAACAGAATTAATCAGGATTATTAAAGCAGTTTTCCTCAATGCAATAATCAAAAATATCAAGTGATAGCATTTAAATCTATGCATGTGTGGTTTTATTTCCTACAGTCTTTCCTCTGCTGGATGTAGTTTTATATGTTACTGCTGCAGAGTTGCAGAGTTCAGTAGAGCTTGTTTAGTTGCTGAAATAAGAGAATATGAAGTATTCTCTAACAACTGAGAAGCTGAGAGTTCAGGACTTGAATTTGGATCCCTGGGCTACATCACCTTGTGCTTTTTTTGGAAAGCAAGCATGGCTATATATGTATCAATTAAATGGTTGAATGATCTTTAATTAAATGCTCTGATAATTTCTGTAGAGTTTAACTTGCACTTCCTTCACTCTGAGAATATGGTTTTTGTAGGTAAAGCAGCAGGGGACATATTTAAAGATGATTCAGTGCTGTCTAATCCTGTTGCGGGACTGGTGATTGGAGTTCTGGTGACAGTTATGGTCCAGAGCTCCAGTACCTCCTCATCCATTGTGGTCAGCATGGTGTCCTCCACACGTAAGTCTGCCTGCAGTATTTTCCTAGACATCATTCATAAATCTTGTCTGGGGTCCGAACATTCCCATCTATGTTCATGTTGTAAAAGCTTTGGGTATAAGAATAGAGATTGTGGAAAAAGCTTTTCACAGCTGTTGCCCTGACATAAAATAACATTTTAAAAAAGTAATAATAGTATTAATACTAATAGTAGTAGCACTAGTAGTAGTACTAGTAATAATAGTAAGACCACAAATGCAATGAAGATCATTGGAAGCCTTGACATTGAATGCCTTTATTTTGAAATTTTCTGCGTAATTTTCTTGTGTTAGGCAGTTACTGAACTTCATTTGTTTCTGTGGCATCATTTCAAAATTCTTCAGGAAGTAGGCAAATGCCTGTTGAAGAAGAGACTTTGACTTACTCTAATATGTGGTAAAAAGGGATAACCATGGGCTGCAGTTTCAGTGGGGATTATGGAAGTGCCATGTTCCCAGGAGACTTGATTAAAGCAAACAATTGGATTGGAGGGCCTAATTCCAGTAACAGACATTTACATTGGAGCATAGAGCTTGCTAATAATCTGTTTTTCTCATTCAGTGCTTCCTTTTCCACTTTTCAGTGCTGACTGTTCGATCAGCTATTCCTATCATCATGGGGGCAAACATTGGCACCTCAGTCACAAANATATGGTTTTATATCCAGGCTGCTGCTGGTCTTTATTTCCTCAGCAGGATGACTATAAAACCAGGGTCAATCTCAGATTTCATAAGGCTATTGTCACATATCAAAAAGCTTTTTTTTGTGGTAAAATTATGTAAACAAAATACCTGCTTCTGCAGTTAAAATGTGATTAAGAACATTCTTTTGGGTTTAATCACACAGATTAAATAGCTAGAT
>VYZS01053745.1:2321-15182 GCA_013400695.1 Neodrepanis coruscans
TTTTTTTTTTCAGTTCCAGCCATCATAGGCTAAATAGAGAAGACTTAGCATTTAGGGCTTTTACAGGAAAAGAACACAGGGAACAAATTGATTAATTGATTCTTAATACACTTCTGTTATTGAAATTCACTCTCCTCTTTAGTATTCTCTACAGCTGTTTTCCATAATTGAAAAGGAATTAACCTATCTGTAATTACATGTTGCAGAATGTGGGGAGAAAAAGTAGAATGGCATAGAAAAAGTTTAGGGTTCACAGAACAGGGATAACAGGTAACCATCATTGCAGAAAAACAGTACATGACCTCTTGGACTAGTAGTGAGGATATTAAATGAATATATCAAATTTTATGTTCAAAGAAGACCAGATTAAATATCAATATTTAGGAAAGAGGGGGAAATATCCAAGAACACAGTGACCTGTTAGATTCTAACCTCAAAGCTATGCAGGGCTTTAAAACACACTTTGAAAATGAGGTGTGGTCACCTGATCTTTCTTTGAGAGCTTTATGTGGACCCTTGCATAGGAAGCGATTAAACCAACACGGTTCATTTGGCTTAGCAGAACAAGGATGAGGTGGAACAAAAAGATGCTACATTTGCAAGGGGTGATGTAAGAGTGAAATGGAAAATGAACTGGTGCTTAAACATAATTTTTAATGCCATTTCAGACATCATAGGTTATCCTGTGTAGCCTTAGGAACTATTACAGAAAAGTGCAATACTTACAGGTCATATTTAGTATCTTCCAGTCCCACATGGCAAATACATTGGATACCATTCATACCCAAAGATATATTGAAAATACAAAAGGCAATTAAGTTTAGACCAAAGCAAAGAGCCATGTAAGGGAAATCCAGTGCTGATATAAAAGTGAATAGCATTTGCTCATAAGGAACAAAATCCAGGAATTAGAGATTGTTTTCTTTGTAGAAGAAGAGTGATATTCTAGAGAAATATTTCCATATGAAGTAGTAAGGATATTCTATAATTGTGAGACAGAGCTCAATCAGTTTACAACAGCAGAAAACCAGAATCCATTTCTTAGTCAGAATATGAAGCAGAATGAGGGAGGAGGTTCTTGTGGCCAAAGCACACAACCAGAAGCATACAATGTGAGATAAGAATGTACAAACAGAGAGCTTTAAAACAGGAATTACAGGATAGGTGGAGACTCCTTAAAAAGCAAGTTGTGGATGGAACAGGCAAGCCAAGTGTCAACAGATATGGGAAGAGAAGGGACAAAGCAATCAATGAAAACAGTGTTGAAGTGGAATCACTTTAAGTATAGGCCCATAAAGAAGGAAGTACCTATGAAGCAATCTTGTGGGGAAAACTCTAGAGACTTCTGGTGAGAATGAACATGCCTGCATGCCTCTCTGAAATACTCTGATAATAATGAACCAACAGGAGAATTAGAAATCTACATGCAGTTACAGTCATTGATCTAATGGAGACATGATGCAGTAACTCATACAACTAAATTCCTCCAATAGCTGGATACAAGCTCTTTTGGAAAGACAGGCTAGAAGGTGAAGTGACCTTTTTGTGAGACTGCAGTTGGAATGCCTGAAGTGTATTCTGTTATTCTTCCCCAAGCGCATTCCTTTTCTTGAACTTTAGAAGTTTCCTCTCAGCCTAATTCTCCGGCCTGTCCAGGTCCACCTGAATGGCAGCAGAACCATCTGATATAGCAGTATCTCAGCTTTGTATCATCTGCAAACTTGTTGAGGGTACACTGTCCCATTTTCTGGATCATTAATGAAGATATCTGAGGAACAGTATTGGCCCCAGTATCAACACCTGGAATACACCGCCAGCGTCTTACCTCCAACCTGATTTTGTACCACTGATCTCTACCCTCTGGCTGTTCAGCCAGTTTTCAGTCAACCATATTGCTCACTACTCCATATTTTGCCACCTTGTCTATGCAAGTGTTGTCAGAAACAGTGTCAAAAGTCTTATTAAAGCCCAGGCAGGAAACATTTGCTGCCCTCTCTTCATTCAAAAAAATAATCATTAGATGATCTGAAAAGGCACTTTCCAACCCAAAAAATTCTGTGACCCTGTGATCTTGAGGATGACCATCTGTCTGTGCCAGACAACAAGAGCAGATGGACTGTGGCAGTCTGTCTGTCAGATTGCAGATAGCCACTGTAAGTGTCAAAGTGCTTGGCACTGAGTAATATCAGGTTTCCTGGTATGACTAAACCTGGAATCTGACCCCTACCTTTCAGGCTTTTGCAATCCTAGGGAATTTTAGAGCTGACTTCCTTTGAATTTATACTCATCAGGTCTATCAATAAAAATGGTAGCTCATCTCTCTATCTGGCCCCAGTAGACTAAAACACCGATGCATTTCACTGTCATCTGTTTCACCATTAGCCCTGGAATACAGTCCCTGTTCTGTTAAAGGCCTCTTCTGGGATTTTAAACAGGTCTTTAGTTGTACAGGGACACCAATGCCTGCTACAAATATTCAACTCATCTACTTTACTCCTTCAGCACATGCCCTGTAATTTAGTGCACCCGAAGTTAAGAATTGAAATTTTCAATATAGAGAATAGAGAGAATTGAATGCCTCTAGAGGATGATTAGCAGCACTAAGCAAAACACTTAAATGTTACATAGTGTGAAAACCTCTCAGTTCACCTTCTTCCTGGTGAATTCCCGACTCATTCACTCAATGAAAGTGTACAGAATGAAATGAAAGAATGGTACCCAATAATTATTTTTCTCACAATATTGTGTGTCTTCATAACACATATCACACAAACTCTTGCAGTTGATGAAGAGGAAAAAAAATTTTAGTAATCCCTATTAAAAAAACACCAAGAAGGCATTGAAAATAGCTGGTTTGTTTTACCTTCCTTTGCCTTGATGATTAATTTGCAATGGCACTTCTGAAAGTGAATACTATCTCACAAACCAACCTATTACTGACCAACTTCAAAATGATGAGTGAAAAGAATAAAATAAAGCATCAAAGCAAAGTCATTATTTTTTAAATTGCAGTTCAGCTGCATGAAGACTATTACAAAATGTATCACTATCCTTTGCCCAAATCTTTTTTACAAATAAATATTATACCGACAAGTTGAAAAGTTATGGCAGTGCTGTAACCAGAGGAAACTGCAACCTATAATTAAAACAACAAAAAACTCCCCATTCCCCCTAGTTTTTGTATACATTAACAGTATTCTGCAAGAACAATGCATTTCTAAGAGGAAAAAAACCCCCGTCTCAAGAAATGTACTGTTGTTTCAGTCTCTATGGCCAGGTTTTGGTAGAGCGGGGGCTACTGGGATGGCTTCTGTAAGAAGTTGCTGGAAGCTTCCCCCATGTCTGGCAGAGCCAATGACAACGGGCTCCAGGCTGGACCTGCCACTGGCCAAGGCCAGGCCAATCTGGAGTGATAGTAACACCTCTGTGATAACATATTTAAGGAGTCCAAAAAAAAAAAAGAAGCGGCGGATGAATATGGGAGCCAGACTAAGAGTGGAGTGAGAACATGTGAAGAACAATGCAGACACCAAGGAAGTGCAGAAGGAAGGGCAGGAGGTGTTCCAGGTGCCGGAGCTGAGGTTTCCTTGCAGCCCATGGTGAAGACCATGGTGGAGCAGCTGTGCCTCTGCAGCCCAGGGAGGATCACAGGGGTGCAGAGATTCACCTGCAGCCCATGGAGGAGCCCACACAGGAGCAGGTGGATGCTAGAAGGAGGCTGTGACGCTGTTGGAGGGACTGTGTTGGAGCAGGGTCCTGGCAGGGTCCTGGACCCGTGGGAAGAGGACACAAGCTGAAGCAGGATTTCCTGGTAGCACTTGTGGGCTGTGGCAGACCCACATAGGAGCAACCTGTGCCTGAAGGACTTCATCCTTTGGAAAAGTGACCCAAGTGGCAGCAGCATGTGAACTGTTATCTGTGAGATGGACTCGCACTGCAGCAGTACATGAAGAAGGTAGAACCTGGAAGGAAGGTGGTGGGGGGAAGGCATCTTTATGATCTATTTTACTTCTTATTCTCAGGTTCTGATTCTGTTAGCTTAATTAATATCCCCATTTTGAGTCTGTTTTGCCTGAGATGGTGATCTCTCTCTGCCCTTATCTCAATACACGAATCTTCTATTGTATTTTCTCTCCTCTGTCCAGTTGCAAAGGGGAGTGAGAAAGCAGCTTTAGCGGGTACCTGGCATCCAGTCAGGGTAAACCCACTACAAATGTCTTTGTGATGCAGGTTTCTTCCCAAATCTTGCTTATATAATTGGATTGCCACACTTCAAAAACGGGACTTTTGAGTTCTTACTAGGTCAGTAGCTGTGTCACCATTTGAGACCACACACGAAAATTAGCTCCATACAAGCCATGTGCCACTAAGGTAAACACTCCAAACACACACTTTATACATACAAGGAGGAGCTGATAAAATGTTCAAACACCAGAAGGATTTTCCTAAAACATCATCTTTTAATCTTATGCATGGAATGACCTTCTTTTTTTCCCCATGTAACTCTCACTAATAAAAATCAGTAGTATCAAGGGTCAAAAATAGTTTAGGATGCATCGAATTACTCAAAACTGATAAAAACAAAAAAGCATACAGAATTTAGGCAGAGACTGTTCAAAGCCCAGAAGGTCACAGATGCAGACTCTGCTCCATCTTATTCAACCTAAGCCTCCATAAAGAAGATAATACCAACTTTTCACCTCATAGTCCCTAAGAATATCTTTTTCCTTGCTTCTCTGAGCTTTCACTAAAAGTGAGGTAAGAGGGTTATTGCGCCATGGTCAGCTCAGCCTCCTCATGACACAAAGCACCTCCTGTTCACTGTGGTCCTGTTAGCAGTTTCTATCTTACTCTTTGATATAATCCCAGTAAGAAAAAGACAAGAGCACCACCCCTTCTATGGGTGGCAAAACAATATTTTGCTTTACCTTAATCAACATGCTGTTTTCATCTCCAGGTTTTTCCTTTAGTTAGAAGAACTCACCCTGACATTAACAGTAACTCCTCAAAGTGGGGGCTGCAATGAGGCAGCAAAGACTGGGAGGCTGATGCCGTAAAGGCACTGCCTGATAAGATTATGAAGGAAAATTGTTTAATAGTGTTATAGGGGCAGCTCCTTCATTTCTATCACTTTGATTTCTTTCCTTTCTCTTTCCAGCTAAATTTCGCCACTGAGCATATAATCATGCACATCTTCATACCATCTGTCTCCTTTCATTTTTTTTTATAGCTGAATCAGTCAGAGTTTTAACTTGAATTTTCATCGATCAAGAGATTTTTATCCTGTCTCAGACAGAAAAGTAGAAGTTTTCCAAAAATAAGAACAGTTTCAGTAGCCTGTAGGAGATTTAATTTCTATTTCTTTTAGCTGAGTTTTTATGCTCAGCAGACTAGCATCCAAATACAGCTGGGAAAAATATGACAATGCGTGCTGGGGATTACCAACACAAGTACCTACAACCAGAATCTCCACAGGGAGGTTAGACTGAATTTTTCTCAGAGGACTCTCAATTATGAAGTTACAATAGCCAGCGGCTTTTGGTTAGGTCTAACCGAAAAAGAAAACTTCAGTCTGAGATATCCCAAGTGTCAGCTTGGTGAGGAGGATACTCCTTCCCTTGGCACATTCTGTCTATCTGGAGGAGGTGAAGTGCTCCTTGAAACAGTGGTAGTGTGAGATCTGCTTCACAGCCTGTATCCTCTGCCATGGAGTCTCTAACAGCCTTTACACACAGCAAGCAAGGAAGGAGGAAAGACCTCTTTTTCTCTGTGCAAAAGCCTTTAAAAATCTTATCACAGAAGACTATTAATGGGATATTTTGTGATAGTAAGCATCTTATGCAGCCTCTTGCAATAGAAAATAGGTAAACTAGCTTGCTTTAGGTAAATCCTTTTGAAGTTATATTATGAACCAGAATGAATATAATTCCCTTTAACAGAATGTTCTAAAAACGCTGACAATAGTATTGTTCCATACCAGAATCTGTGTTTCAAATTTTTTTTAGTTGTGAATTAACTCTCTTAGTGAAGCTTTAAGCAATGAATAATTCAGTTTCTCCATTCATATGCAGTTAAGCAAATATATTTCTTATTAAATTGGGCTGGAAAGCAGCTGTGAGGTAAACCATTCACAGATCTTCCCAGTGACTGGACCTTCCACCTCCTCAGAGTGAGAGAACACTGCACTCCCAGCTGCTAGGGCCATTCAAAATTCCTACTGTATCTTCCGACCTTTTACACCCTCATTCTGCAACTTTTGGCTAATTTACAAGCACACTTCTATTCATCACAGCACCTACCTCTTCTCCCTTCCTTTTTTATTTTTCCATACTGGCTTTACCTTCCCACATAAGTAACACCTCACTCAACTCAGCATTTGCTTTCACCTTTCCTGTTCTGGTTAGCAAAAGCTCTTGCAAAATTTCTTTGTATCCCCCTGTTGCTCCTGACATGCTCTCTTTACCTTTCACACCTCTTTCATCTCCTTCTCTAAGTGTTCCAATGTACAGCTATGACAGCAATGTGAGGTACAGTGTGATGTACACTGCTTGACCCTACTGAGTGGTTTCATCTGTTGCCCTCATCTCATGACATAATCATATATTCCCAAGAGAAAGGGCTCTCTCCATTTTTTCTCTGCTTCTGTGACACTTAGGCAATGGTTTTCAGTCTATGCCAGAGGTTCTCTGACACTACATAAACACAAATAGCAACAATTCTTTAATTTAAAACTCCTATAACCTCTGTGCTCATTATGGAAGAGCATTCATATACACAGAACACAAAGGCTGAACAATCGTGTCATTTCCCTACAATCAACCTCAATGTCTGTGGAAGACCCTGCAGATGTGTCTACATGGCAACAAAGAATTTGATTTCCAATTACCAATTTGAAAGTTCAGGATTCTTATCAGGCACATCACTAAGCGATTCAGGACTTTGAGATTATTTTTTTACTGTATATTTTTCTTCTGTAGTCCTGAATTCATTGATAGAGTATGTAACACAATTTAGATCAAAGCAAGATTTTTGTGATTGCATTTTTTCTGATCTTCTGCAACCTTGAGGATGCTCTAAACTACATCAGATATCAACCCACCGTGGTCATGGCTAGCTCACATCCTATCTCTTTCTGATGAGACTGAAGGAGCTTAGATTTACCCTTAACTGAGTCTGGAAATATACATCTAAATCCTGAGGAGCCACTTAGTTTGCAGGTGCTGCAGCACCTCTTCTGCATCACTTTCAGTGCTAGTGCACTGAATAAATTGCACTTCCCTTATGTTGGCCTAGGTTTCTTCTGTATCACTAGTATCTTTTAAAACTTATTCTACATTCCTGGAAATTTTTTTCCATATGCACAAAATAAAACAACTGCAAATGTAGGTCATCACTTGGGTTACTATATTTAATTTTCTAACAGCATATTTGACCTTGATTTCTGATTGCTTCTCCATTATTTTTATTGGAAATGCAAGGTGAACCTTCCATTGGCCCAAAAAAACCTGTAGATCTATTTATGTTTTCATTTACTCAAGGTAGAACATAGAGTAATTATTTCTGAAAACAGTGTAAACCAAATACACAGATTTCCCTACACTTGAAAGGTTTTGTTCATTTGTTTTTAATATCTTTAGGGGTTTTTTTTGTTTTGTTTTAATCAGAAACTTCCTTGCTTTGAAACACAAACACTTCTTTTAAAAAGTGCTTGTGTTTTTTTGGTCTTTTATCTTGCCTTAATTAGCTCACTTGGGATGTAATGTAACTGTTGCAGAAAAAGCTGTATCAGAAGCTGAATCCTTCTTTTCAATTAACCATACAAATCCAGGCCTTCTTCCCACACTCATACTACATTATTCTGCACTTGGCATAACCTGCTTCTCCCCAAGTCCTTCATTATTTCAAGTTCATCTTGACAGAAAGCAGCCCATTCTCTTGTTTGGTGCCAGCAGGCAGAAAGATGCACACTTTTGTTCCATGTTTCATGATCAGGGTTGCATGCAGGACTGTAACGTCCTACAATACCTTGCTATTGACCCGGAATAATCAAAGTGAGATTTAAAAAAAACCTCTAATTTTTCACAAGTCCATAAAACGGAATTTTTTATGTCTTGCTGCAAAGCAATTTCTGCTGAAAGAACAGAAATACAAAAACTGTAATTCTTGCTAGTATAAAGAAGCCTAATTGTGTTTTTATAGAACATTGTGCAAACAAGGGTAGACTCTGAGGGTCAGGTTTGCTCTTAGGAAACTCCTCACAACAGGTGTGCCAGAAAGGCAGAAGCATGGACAGGCAAACAAGGAGAAATGGAGAATCATTGCCTGGATACACAGGGCAGAATTAGGAATGCCAAAGAACACCTGGAGTTGAGATTACTGAAGGACATCAAAGGCAGCAGGAGAGGTTTCTACAGTCATAGCAGCAACAAAAGGAAGAACAGTGAGAATGCATGCCTGCTGCCCAATGTAGCAGGTGACCAAGTGATGGAGAGCATGGGAAAGGGTAAAGAATGGCAGAGACAGATACTACCCATGGTACAGAAAGATCAATTCGATACTAATTAGGTTAGCTGGACATATGCAAGTCCATAGGACTGGATAGGATGCATCTGAAAATGGTGGGAAACTGGCTGGATGTTGTCCTGGGACCACTCTCTATCATGTTTAAAAGTTGTGATGATCAAGTGAGCTAAGATGGAGAAGATGTTAGCCTTCAAAAAAGACAAGAAAGATTTAGGGAACATACTCAGAAAACAACATAATCTTCTGATTCTCAGGAAGCTGTTAACAGAAAGATATTATGGAAGCTTTGGTATACTTAGTCCTTAGAAAATATAACTGCTTCAGTATTTTTGGAAAATTCTGAGATTGACTGAAATGGGAAGGAGATTTACTTCATTTGTTTTCAAAAGAACTTCACAAATACATTGTGAACTGTCATTTGTGATATTTAGCAGAATGCTATTTGATAAAGGAAGGTGAAAAGTTTTCATCTGAAGCTTAATAATGAGGAAAATCACAAATATGAATGTATAGCATCCAAGAGGATACAAAATCCAGAGGACCTTCACAAAGATATAATAGATAAATACAAAGATAAATGCATGTAATCTGGATACAACAAATACTGTGTTTTTCTAGTAATGTATTGAAAAATTGTGATCTCTGTAACTAAGCAATGTATCTAAACATTTCTCCAGAGCACATCATAATTATTTGTATTCGAAATGTTAAATTCTTTTACATCATTTGTAATAACTACAGATATAGGCACCATATCATTGTGATAGACTAATTCAGGTTTTTTCTAACTCGGTTTTCATTTAAACTAGAACAGCATAATAAGTACTGCAGGCAGAGTTCAGTTAGAAATGTAACTGAAATGCAAACATGAAATGTTTGTGACCCATTTCATAAAAAACACCAAACCTAATTTGTCACAGAGAGCAACAATATATACTATACTGTAGTATACAATACTATACTACAGCCTTTAATTAATCCTTCTACTAGTTCAGGAATACTTCTGCTAATAACTAATTTTAAACTTTCTAAAAGATGAAACTTGGATCTCCACCTCTGGATGTTATTCTTATCTTTAAATCACATAAGTATGAGAATTCTTTTTTTCCAATATTGAATTGAAATGTTCTTATTTTCCAGTTTCATCACATTAGCCCTGGTTACCTTCTTTGCCCAACTTTGAATTATTTTTATTCATCCACTGGGTTCACACATTTTAAATTTTCTGAGCTTCTCAATCATTACTCAAGAAACCTCTGTCTGATGAGTTGTATAAATTTACAGCATACAGCACTCCTGGTAATTTGCATTGCTTTTGCCTGGACACTTCAGTTTGTTAATACCTTTCTGGTAGTAATTGCACAGAATTGTAAAGACTAAGGCTGACATCTTGGGCTGAGCTGACACATGGTCAACCCAGCTTGGAAAAAGCACAAATTTCTTTCTTGATTTCCCTCAGTTGAGATTCTCTTGGTGCTGATCTAGTTTTGAAACAAAATAAAGTACGTTGATTGTTGTTTCAGCAAGCCTGTTTGAGGAGACAGTGTTTCTGGAGCACTCAGACCCCTATAGTTTGTGCTTTGTGGCAACTGTCCTGCTCTGTATTCTGGAAACACATATGAGCAAAGAAAAGTGTTGTCTGACTGGGGAACGTCTTTCTGACTTCCTTAGGAAAGTTACCATTTAAAGCAACTCTGAGCTGACAATAAGTTCCTGCTTGTGGTGGCTACAGAATCTCAAGAGATCACAAATGAATGTCCATGCTTACTTTCATTGAGCTGCATAGCACCAGCTAGCAGAATTATGGGTTCTACCAAGCTATATATGACAGTAGCTTAGTCTTGGATTTTGTGCCTGACACAAGTGGCTGTGCTGTGTGCTTTGTACTGGGTGCTTTGGTGAAATGCTTCTGCCTTGGTTGCATGCTATCCCTCTAAAAACTTGCTGAGAAGTTTATTTTTTCAGTAAATTAAAAAGAAATTCTCTTGAAGAAATATATGCAACATTTCTCTTTATGTGACTTCAAGGTGTTAATGAACAAAAGGCTTTTCAAAAGCTTGGTGGGCAAACTTTAGAGCCTTAAGTATATTTTTTAAAGTAATACTTCCAGATAAGCTTGTGGCTTTGAGACTGGGGTCTTGCACACTGCTCTGGCCTCCTAGCACTCCCTACCTAGGTGGCAGCAGGGCTGTGTGACAGGCCAGGCAGGGAGCTCAGTCTACATGCTGACTGCACCACGCCTCCGTCAAGTGCCTACTAAACTCACATACAAATCAAGGGTATCCAAGACCATCTGCTGGGCAAGGGACGGAGCTGACAGATGCTCCTGGAGACAGAGACAATTTCAATAACTGTTGGTTTTCTTTCAGTTGAACCCTGTTAGAAGCCATGAGGAAGACAGCGATCTCTTTGATTCCTCTGGAAGTGCACAGGAGGACATTTCTGGATTTCTGGATCACAATATCCTGATCACATTTCTGGATCAGGATATTGTCCATTTACAGGCAGAATGGTTCCATTCTTCTCAAGTCATGCATAAAGCTGTAGTGACATAAGCTTCTATTTCCTGGATGCCCATGGGAGTGAGTTTGACCTATAGTGACACACATGGCCCAGGTGACACTTTTAAATGCTGTATTATGATATACATCTGGATGTAGTCTTTTCTTATTAGTTGCATTCTTATAGGAGATCAAAGCTGACCGTATATTCAATTTTTATAAAATAACAGCATTTGTATATTGATATGATCTGCAGTCTCAGGTGCCTGCAAGCTTTCAAGCAGCTTTGCTGAAGTGTTACCAACCTGTTACGGAGGATGGTGACATGCCATGGGACCCACACAGGGGAGGGTTCTCTAAACATAAGCCTTGTTGCAGAAAAGGCAGAGGAACTCAAGCTGCAGGAGTGAGAGGACTGTGGACAACTACTCTCACCTGACAGCCCCAGCAGTTTTGGTGTTCCCGTTCCTATCTCTGGATGCTAGTGAAGACGGAGGCCTAAGATAGAGCAACCACACACCAGGAATATCAATGATTAAAATAATGTGCATTTATATGGCATCAGAACAGACACAAAGTAGATGTTCTGTCACACTAATCCTACCTTTCAGAAGTTAATAAAGGCACTGTAGAATTTATGAAAGTCACTCTTTACATTGCAATAGTATAACTGCTAAAAGAAGCTGTTTTTCACACAAAAAGGAAATAGTATTTATTCAATTTTGATTTCTTCCTTATCGCTTCCCTGAGAAAATGACAAGATACTTAAATAAACTTTTTTAAAAAATAAGGAAATGTGATATTTTATGACTTAAAATGCATTAACAAATGTAGACAGGATTCCTTATACATGTCATCATATTCACCAGCATTATATTTTTAAGCATCTGACCATTTACATTCTTTCAATTTCATATTTAATGATGAAATTCAACTCCTGCCTCTGCTCTAAGAATAAGGGAGGAAACACAACAAAGGCCATAAAATCTTACTAATATAGAACAGGTAATAGAACCCAATTAGTTCATGAAGTCACTGACTGTATTTAAGATTTCTTCTCCTATTTTTTGACCTAAATGTTAAAACATCCAGTTACGTGTTCTCTGAATATGGTGGTGAAAAGTGGGCATCATATTAATATGATATTTATCACTTGAAGAGGCACTTTCAACAGGAATATGAGCTTAACTATCAAGGATCTAATTTCATTCTTCTGTGCCCTTGAAAACACTTTCTGCTTTTAAAAGACATGACTATTTCTATTTTTATCTCTATACATCTATCCTCATGATTCCTTTGTTTTCCATTTTAAATCAGAAAATTTCATTAACTACTGTGTTTAAGGGAGGGCAACATTTTATTATCTTTATGTTGATTAATTTCCTTTATATCCATCTGCTGTAGAGTGCTCAGAATGTCCTGCACACAAGGGAATGCTGCATGCAGTAAGTGGGTGGAATTTTGAATACTTTACAATTTTTACAAAGAAGAATGGAATCAAAACTACTAGAATCAAACACCAGCTTTTTTATAAAACCATTTTTACCACAAAGCAATAATTAAAATCTCCATTGCCTACATGGAGCCGTCCTTAACTCATATTTTAAATCTACAGATATTGATGCATAAAAATGAGAGAAAAAAGCTTTCCTAACAGGGACAAAGTGAAGACCTGGTCTTTAATGGAAATTTCCAGGTCCACAATGCACAAAGGACACCATCCCCCCATAGCATTACTACCCCTTTTCAATACTGATCAGTTATCATATCTAATGGATACACCCAATTCCAAAATCATTTGACCCCAAGGTGTGCCCCTTGGAGCTTCTCCAGGGGG
>VYZS01053751.1:0-15064 GCA_013400695.1 Neodrepanis coruscans
ATATAAAATATATATAGCAAAATATAGTAAATAATTCTTCCCCACTGCCAGCAGAACACAGGCTGTGGAGAGGGCTTGCACAGTGCACCCAGAGACACCCATGTCATCACGATGGAACTTCCCAGACCAGCCTAAGCAGAAGTCTCCAGAGGAAGAGCCACAGAAGCACCTGCTCCCATGGCAAAATTCAGGTGCTGGCAGGGACAGCGCACATGGCACAGGAGTACCCAAGCAGCCCTGTACCCTCCCATGACGACTCCTACAGGGTTCATCTCTTGTCCAGCTTGGCAGAAAGCACAAATGCAGCGACCAAAGGAACCCATGAGGAGAAGACCTTGGATACTGCTCCCACGAGTAAGACCATGGAGTGGTATTTAAACTGAAGGAGTTCCATTAACCAAATAACCTGGGCAGGATAAGGACTGAAAAGCAAACTGCAAGGAACATCCCTCAGCCAGCCAGGGTTATAATGGCAACCTTACACAGCCTATGCAGCTCTCAATCACATCCCCTGGCTTCAGTAACTCTCATTCCTTTGGCATACTTGAACATCCAAGTATGATTTCTCCCGGGCAAGACTCTTCTCCCATAAAACTGACTGTTCAGCCTACTTGTGCAAAGTTATCAATGGTATCATACTTAGCTGACTTCCCACATCACATCAACCTGCTTTCTTCCATCTTCCTCTGGGGCTCTCTACAGTTCACACTGAAGTGTTTTAGGTGCATTGATAGCCAGAAGTAAATCCCCACCTGCTCTGATGGTCTAATGATACAGAGAAACAACTACAGTCCCTGCCCAGACTGGTGCAACCCAGGTGGCTGTGGGACTTGCTGCCCTGTGATAGATGCATCTTATATTGCCAAGTTTTCCTTTTAGCCTTACTGGCACAATGGATAGTTTAGCCGCAGTGAAGTACAATGTCAATGATAACTATTTTCCACATTTTCTTTAAGAGCAATATGGTATTGCCAGGCTTTATGCATGTCATTTTATTAGCTACCATTCAATATCTCTTCCATCTTTGCTTTATTAAAGCTAGAGGCACTGTTAGGCTGGGGACTGAGAGGAGAGCAGGGACACATGGGGCAGCCTTCCTGGGGAGATATTCGCTTACTCATGTACATCAATGCCAGGCCTAGACCTATAGCTTTACAAACCACCAACAGCTAATGTGCATTTCACACGCATACTTGTGCTGCTAGGTCAAACCTAAGCTTTGTTCACTTCCTTGCAGTGCTCCAGCTACAGGAAGAGATTTACGGGTGTTATTTATGCTCATATGTATCAGAGCAGGAAGAAGTAGCCTCGGCTAAAAAAGACTGAATCAAATCAAAATAAAAATGAAGCAAAATAAAATAAATAATAGTAAAATGGCAAAGCTCCTCCCCTACTCCACACTGCTCATGCAGTCTAGGTGAACAGTCTTTACCAGACCACCAGAAAACACAATTACCTTGTTACAGCAAGCAGCTCAAGGGGGAAGCTGTGCTAAGAGCAGCCTGAGTTCTGACACCATGGCTGATTTGGAGTGACAGAGGATGGCAAGCAAAGTGATGCTCTCTGGGTCATGCAAGCCAATTCAAAAGGATTGTTACCACCTGACATGGTAGGAGGTGCACAGGTAAGTGTCCTGCCCAGGGCTCCCTCAGGCACTGCTGTGGGTGGACACACCGCCATGCTCCCTGCAGGGGACAGAGACGCTAACCACTACCCCACAGAGAAGTGTCTACAGCTTTGGCATGGAGATCTCTCAGACAGGTAGCTCCCACTACCTCTGTGCCAAATGCCCTCAGTTAGGGAAATGCTTGGGCCTGTCTCAATGGGGCCTGATTACTATCACACAGAGGTCACTGACCATCCCTCCAGCACGCTCAGGAAGCCTTCAGCTGAATGCAAGTACAATTTACTCCTGGTTAAAAATCTGTTTAAAACCTGTGCTAGCCACAGCAGGATCCTGGGAAGGCATCCATTGTCTCTTTTCAGGAAGGCACTACAGCATGCAGGTTTTGCCCAAGAAAGACTTAAGAGGCAGCTGCCAGATAAAAAGTGCAAGGAGAATCACCCAGGCTGGAGTCTGCCAGGACAGGCAGGCTCACAGCCCAAGTGCCACAAGCAAACTAAATAAAACCAGCTGTTATGCCCTGGCCTGGGCTTACAAAGCAAAGACAAGCCCTGGGCAGGAATGTTATCTCATGTCTGAGTGCAGGCACTTACACAAGAAGAGCTAGGAAGGGTAAACCCCAGATCCAACCTCATCCCACAGCTCTGACTCTATGGTAATGTGAGCTAGCCTCTTGACTGTTCTGTGCCATGGCTGTATGGCTTCACAAACAGGCTGGCTGGGAGAGATGCCTGGTTCCTCTCTTGGTCCAAGAGAAACTCTTGCCAACAGAAGACCAGCTGAGTCACTCTGCCTGAGTGGATGGATCCTCAGCCAGGATGTTACCCTTTCTGGGTAACATGCACCATCCTCCTAGTGAAGAAATTCATTCCTAACTATCGAAACTGTGACTTGTGGTCATAAGTTCCCCACTTAATCGTCTGGCACTGCTGTAAGGAGATTGGCTCTACACTCCTTTCAGAGTGTCCAGCCATTATCAGCTCATGCCTTTGCTTCTTCCTTGTAGGACTGAACAAGCCCATCTCCTTTGAAGGTTATGGGAGTAGCTCCTGGCCATGTTGTTTGCCCTCCACCAGACACAATCCAGTTTTTCAACATCCCTCTCCTACTTACAGAACCAAAAGAGGACATGGTTTCAGGTATTGACTCAGCAGCACAAAGCACGGGAGGAGTGCCTTACCAGCCATACTCCTCTGGATGTAGCCTCAGACATCATTTCCACTGCAAGTTTATGTTTACCTGGGGTTCCCTGTAACCCCTTCCTGCAGGGCTGCTAGTCCACTAGGTTTTCTTAGTCTTAGTGACACCTCAAGGAGTAAGATGTCAGATGATGTCTCTGTTACCTGTATGATTCTTGGAAAGGATAATTTTTCTCAGACAGATAATTAATTAATTACAAATACCAGTCTCTCAGTGTCCAGCTCTTTTACCATCCTGGCCAGCACTTAAACAGCTGCTGGAGAAAGGAGGATGACACACACCCCACAGGCTCCTCAGTGGGGCTGACGGAGGGCCAGCCCCATGCCAGCAGGAGTCTGGTAAGCCTGGAGCCTTAGACAAGTGGAGACTCAGGCTCCCTCCCAACTGGGGGCTTTCCATCCTCCAGTCCATCAGTCCCAGCAGAGTGACAGCTGGCGGCTGATCGGCTTTAACAACAACTGAGAAAAGCCCATGAGTCCCAGCTGGGGGCGGGAGGGAAAGAGCCACAGAGGATAGCTCCACAGAGACAGAGACAAAACAAGGCTCTGAATGGCCTAGCAGAGATCGCTGTACCTCAGCAATATTGTGCCACACTGCACTGATGCAAAGGGAAGCAGGAAGAAATGCCAGAGGTGGCAACTCACCTGCCACAGTGTCTGGGTGACCTGCAAAACAAAAAACTGATAGCGCAGGCCAGAAGCATTTAGATATCACAAGTCCATTTGGAACCGTGCTAGGTTCTAAGTTTCCTTTCTCCCTTTCTTTTTTGTGAGAAATAAGCACATGATAATAAAATTTTGTTTTGTTTATTAATAAAATCAATAGTAAAGTCCATAGTTGTTCAATAATAAAGGTAACGGACTGCTCTTGCCCTGCCTCTGTTATAATTCTGTTAGGAGCCCTGTTGCTATGGGCTAGTGCAGAAGCTCAGCTAAAAGTTTGCAGAGGTGAGAAAGTTTGCAAGTGGACATGGCACGAAGCTGATTGGCCAGACTGTATCTGTGAGGAACTTGCAGCAGCTACCCCAACAACGAAAGAGCCAATCATAAGTGCCCCGGGAACCAAAGTGGAAAAGTTTAACAAAGAAAACAAATCCAGCCTATACCCCGAGACCCCTGACGATCCCCCAAATTGAACTGTGCGTGACCAGGGGAAAGGGTGGCTTTTATACCAAGAGCTCATTGTAATATCCCCTCCTCTTCCATATAAAAATGCCTGTTCACAAGAGTTGTGTTGACTCTGGTCCATGCATGCAAGTCATGGTTCACATCCTACATGCTATGGGAAGTAGGGAGTGATTAATTCGGAAAACTTCTATGTTGCAACTGCACAAGGTTCATAGGCCCCTTCAAGATGGCAGAGGCCATCATGCAGCCTTGATCTGCAAATCTATATGCCATCCACTCGGCATCATTATTCAATGGATGGGCTACATAAAGGCTATGCTGTTCAGCCTGGACTGATGTTCTCTCTGGCTTTCCAGCTGGATTTGAAAAAAAGTATGTTCACTTCATACTGTAGATTCTTGCAGTTTTGCATGGCAACTTCATTTACCCTACTGCCCCATTTTACACCTCCAGTGGATGCAATGATAGTACATTTAAATGTTAGATGAAACAAACACCTGCTGGCTTCCCAACACATCTTAGAGCACTGAGAGCCTTACGATGGGTGATGATGCCCATCAGTTTTGCACCTCTGGCCTCAGCTGTTAGCCGCCATGTTAGTCCTGAGAAAGAGTTGGGCTCAGGAGTCTGTTGCAAGGCCAACACTTAGTATTTGCACCAAACTTCACTTTGCTCACAGCTGCAAGAAGAGCGGCAGAGGCTGTGTTTGCTGGTGGCAAAAATACCAATAAATGCAGGTTGGAAGGAGAGGTCAAGTGCACAGACATGATCCAGGTTACCCATGTCTGACAACCACAAATTGGGATGAGAATGTATCTTTTCAAAACCCTTTTAACACATTTGCCTTTGAGAACTTTCAGCAAAAAGACAAAGCAGGAATGTTAAGGGGTCAAACTCCATATGTTTGCTTGTTCTTTCCTCAGACAACCCTTGTTAATTGACTGTGGGAAGGGTAAGAGCTCAGCACAATTGATGGAGGAGTTCCTCTGCTAACACTGCAGTGCAGCACCCCAGCAGAGAATAATGACAATAAAAAAACCTCAGCCAAATACACCTCGTTCTTTGCCTGCTGCGTGCTGCCAGAAAACCAGTCTGAGGGGCTGACCCTACCAGTTTTAGAGACAGAACCTTCCTCAGGTAGCAGAACTAGCAGTCATGTGGTGGGATTTTGAAGGAGTGAAAGAACATGCATGGACAAAAGTGGCTGTGGGCTTGAGAGCTGGGCTGCAGGAAGTCTCTTCACAACATGGGATCCTCTGGAAATGAGGATCTCACTGTGGGATGAGTTTTCACTCACAGATGTTAGTGAGACCCAGACAGTGCTCTGGTCAGCATATCCAGCCACAGACATGCAAAGGCATTTGCAGAGGCCGTTACAAGATGAGGATGTGCAGTCAGTGACCATTGCTAGAACGTATCTTGGGATTTTAACCAGGTGCACCAGATCAGTTTTCTCAGTGGAGCTCTTTCTTGGGATAAGAACACAATAGGCTCACCCATGCTGATCAGGCTAGAAGATCTAAGTGCCTGAACAAGACACTGATTCAGCCAGACTACTCACATGGGCAAAGATTAGTCATGTATGGGCTGCAGAACCCCTGTAACTCCTTGTCAACTCAGGAGTCTTGTCACTGCAATTACCACCATTCCATTCCCTGACACCATCATACAACCTGGAAGTCAAAGGAATCTCTGACCTGTCATTGCACAGGCTGGGGACAAGCTTTGCAAGGATATTCAATCTTGTCAGGGCTTCTTTTTTTGCTATTAGTAAAGATGAGAGGGCACATCACTCCTGCTGTTTCCCCCAAAGTAGGAAGGGCTCAGAGACCTAATGCCAGGGTCAGGCAATTGACTGCATAACACCAAAAACCCAGGCTCACTAATTCCCTATCCACAACTCTGCCACTCACACAGTTCTTGGCAGCCCTGAGTCAGCCAGTCTACACTCTTGTGCATGTGCACAGTCACTGTCACATGTCTGCAGTTATTAACCCATTAAGACCAGACCCACCAACCTTTTCTGGATTCCTTTCCCTCTCTCACAAAGCCAGCAAGAGAACTGGTTCCTTGGGGACTCATACACACACTCACCTGCACTCTGCCCCTCCTTCCCTTCCCAAGCAAATGGACTCACATCAAGGTGTGGTCTTACATCTTTGTAAGCTGGGAAACTGTATAGACATGAAATGGGAAAGTGAATGGTCTTGTGGCTTGAATCAGGCATAGCCTCAGCTTAGCAAGCAATCTGTCAGTAGAGGGAAACCATCCTGTCCTTCATGTCCCCTTTCACCAAGACAGTTTCTGACAAAATTGAAATGATGTGAATAGTCACCTCCATCCACCCTTCCTGGCTAAAGGAATTCTTACAAGCAGCAGAGACATCTCCCAGGACCCCAAATACATCTCACATAAAGCAAGCCTCTGGTTGAGACTTTCTGGTAGCTGTCCCATAACTGCAAAATCAGAGCCATCACACCTGTCATTTGCACCACTGAGCAAATGGCAGGCTTTTCTCTGAGGCAGAAGCAGTTGAAACATCACAGGGAGTGATGAGGTAAAACGCTCATTGTGTGGCACAGGGGTGGTGATGTCTCACAGATGCGGCACAGCCCATTTCCACAGTCAGGGAGAAGGCAGGCTCAGCGTGGAACTAGGTGGCAAGGTGTGGTGCATCCTTCCCAGTAGAATGATGCCTTCTCTTCCATCCCATCCCAACACACATCTGATACAGCACCAGAAGACTCAGATGTGGAACAAACCTCTTGGAGGAAAGACCAAGAGGCCCTTTCATTTGGCTAGCAATGAATTGCCACCACTGCCTGGCATCACTCATTCAGTGGAGAAATGGAAACAGGACTTAGGTTAGGGACCCAAACATAACTCTAAGTGCACAGCCAGGCATCCGTCACCCAAAGGTCTTTGATACAACACATTTATTTTGTTATGTGGCAGTATTCCACAGTACACATATATTACCAGCACTTTCAGAGCCCTGAGTTGTCGTTCCTACTGCCTTCTCTAAATTTCAGAAAAGAAGCAAGATCACTGTTACCTTCCCCCATTTCACCTGCAAGGAAACAGTCCAGGAAAAGTCCAAAAACACAGATGCACTTGCTGACAGGACTGGAGATATACCTCAGAAAGTCAGACTGCTAGTCCACCACTCTCATGTCCCCTTTCCCTGGTGCTGGGAGAGGAAGCCCTAATGACAGCTTTCCACAAGGTCTCACTTCTCTCAGAAACTCTGCACACCTGAACACAAATCAGACTAAGAGATTGTACAAACTAATATAAATTCTATTGCATTTTAAAGGGACTTACCACCTCTCTCTAAGTGTCTGAGAAATATTTTGGGTCATTCTAGGTAGAGTTGGGATTCTCTTATGTTCTCTATGACTGTTTAAGAAAGAGACAAAGAGAGGCATCAACTTCCAGTGCAGTCCCACTGGAATCTGAGTGGAACTTACCCTTTTCGGATAGGGAAAAAAAGTATCCTGTCCTTATTGACACAGGTATCATGCACCTCCTTTTCCTAACTCCTGAAACAGTAGAGCTCTGGTACCAACTCAACCTCTCAGCACCACAGAGGAAGCTAATGCTGTAAAAGACAAGGACACTGCAGCATGTAATGTGGAATAAGACCCCAAAGTAGACAAAGTCAGAAAGGAAGATGTGCTGTGGAGAGCAGAAGGGAGGAAGGGAGAGAGCACCTGGGCCTCTCCCACCAGTTCATGTCAGTATGTAGAATGGTGTATCCGTCTCAGGAGAGCAATGACCCAGTTTCCCAGCTGGGACCCCTTCAGCCACAGAAAGAGTTCATACAAGTTGATCTGCCACAGGCTCAGGGCTTCTGTAAGTGAGATCTGGGCCCTCCTGTAAAGTGAGTGACTCTTGCTCCTCTGGTACCTAGAATGAGAGAAACAGCTGCATTAGATCCGGTAGGATATAGCCCAGAGGGAAAGAGGCCTGTCCTACATCTTCAGTACCACTGACCCTCCCCAGGGGAGGGCAACATCCCATATCTGGAGAACCCCAGGCAGCAGGGATTTTCTACAAATAGTGCTTTTGAGGAGCTGGGGGCTACCTTTTTAGAATGAATCTGGCAGAAAAGACAGTCTGCTCCCCTGTGAAGTTGATTCTCTTCCCACTGTGTGTAGTTATCCTGGGTCATAGCATCCTCTGCTTCTACATCCAGCTTCACTTCAACTAACAGGGACAGGTCTGCATTGCTTTAGCTTTTCCTGGTACCCATTTGTAAGAGTCCAACAATCCTGACACACTGATTCGAGAAACAGTATTTCTTCACCTTTCTTTAGAAGTAGAGGCTAATTGAGCTTCATAGGTCACTCAACAGCCAGAGAAATAACTGTTATTTCATCTGCAAGGAGGAGGAATCTGAGGCAGAAGTGCATTGACTCACAGATTGACACACAGATGGAAATTACTTGCATGACTCCTGATCCTGGCTTTTAAACATCAGTCTGATCTTCACAGTCAGCCCTAGACCCTCATTCAGGCTGCAGAAACTTGCTGCAGTGAATTTGCAGATCTTTCCTATCCACAAATACTTCCTAGTGGTGATGCCTGTAATGGACAGGAAGCCACTTCATCTTCTCTCTGGGGCCAAATCCTAAAGTCTTACTCTAAGGCCTCCAACTCTATCCCTGGTGCCAGATTTGTCTTCTTGAGAGTCTGATGGACATGAGAACAGCACAGACAGAGGCTGAGACGTGTAACTGAGCAAGGATAGTATCACATCAGATGTGATAATGAGTGGGGGAAATCCACAGCTAAGAGGTCAGAAGATCAAGTCAGAGCCTTATGAGGCCCGAGTGGGGGGCTCTAATAAGCCTTAATAGCTCTGCCTACCCGTGGTCATAGGCCCCGGAAACACAGTTAATCTCAAGCTTGCACCTACGGTTCCTGCCTGAGCTACACTGTAAGAGTAATGGTTCCTACCTCATGCCCTGCTGTCAAGTCCCATGACTTGGGCCTCAACTCACATACTGACCTCTTGGCTTGACCTCAATCTTGTCAACAGGGACCTGCTTGACAACTACTGGACCAGATCTACAGATTGACTTTCTCATTTGTTCTTAGACCTGCCCCATCACCATCATGCTGCCTTATGATATAGACTTTTGATTGGACCTGACCACCATCTCGGGTCTGTCCTGCTCACAAGGCTAGCTGCAAGGGACAGAGCCCTAACTGTTCTGCTGGACCTGGGATGCCCCTCAGCTCCTGGACCACAGGGACAGTCATCTCTGGCTGCTCCCTGTCTGGCCTCTGGTGCCTGGAGAAGAGACTCACGTGGAGACGGCTCTGATGCAGCAGCGAGACATGTTGAGGAAGGAGCTGGCACTGGCCCGCGTTTGCAGGGCTGACTCAATCCCCCTTAACAAATCATTGGTCTTCAGCAGCAGCAGCATCTGGCGAGGGACGTTGTTGAGGAGTTGAGTGATCTGGGGTAAGTAAGTAGCGGCGTTGGACCGGATCTCCATGTCCTGTGGTGAGCCAGGTCATGTCAGGGAGAAAGAAGAGAGAAGTTGAGAGTGCATGGGAAATCCAGGTCCAGATGCAGCTGAGATTAAGCAGGAAGAGAAAATGTTTTTACAGATCCTGATCCTAGGCCAGAAGCTACAGAACTCTGTCCTCCTTTCCTGCAGACACCAGGCTTTTCCAAGCACTCACAGTAGTCACAGATCACTCTTGCCATATCTGACCTGCCCCTCAGTGAGATAAGGCCTTGTCCCCTCATTGGCAGGCTTAAAAGGCACTCACTGCTATCTCAGTTCTTGGTCCCAGGCAGAAGCCCTACAGCAACCACATCTCATTACTGCCCTTGGAGTCTTCTTACTGAGTCTCACCTCACCAGTCCCGAAAATGGCAGCGCTGCAGGTAGCACGGGACTGCTACCTACCTACTCCACCAGAAAGGTGGAGGCATGCTGTAAAGAAAATCAGGCTGCTCCTTGTCTTGCTGTCCCATGCAACTGATGGCTCTATGCTATACTGATGAAACTGTTTCCACAGCCTAGTTTAGTCCTCTGTCCTCAACAGAACTCAGCAGAGGTGAGAAAGTATTACACAGTTAAGCATAATGATAACCCAAAAGATCAAAAACTGTCATCTGTCAGATCCAGACCAATATGCTGTCAGACAGCAGCCAGTAGCAGATGCTTAAGGAAAGAATGTAAGACCCAGGTAGACACAGGGTGATCCTTCATGTCACCTGGTTCTCCAGATTCCAACAAATCCATTGCACACTGTAAGAACCCAGTGATAATTTGTGGGCTACAGCCTGAGCCACTTTAAGATGGGCTCCCCTCTAAACATGACCCACCACAGCATGCAAAACAGCCAGCCTCACCTCTTCTACCTGTTTTTAGATCCGAGACTTCTCTCACTGATCTTATATGCATACGGTGTCCCAACCTCTTCCTACAGAGGCCATGACTTAAACCAGCAAATTCAAAAAGAAGTCCCCAGAACATCTGAAATCTCAAAAATCCAGCAGGACACATACAGAGGGTAGTAAATAACTTCTTATAGTAGGGAGACTCCTTTGTGGGAAACAACAGCTCTAAACCTTTTCTCCTCTGGAATTAGAGATGGCCTATATTTCATGATATGAGATCTCGTACACTCACTCTTTGTGAACTGCAAACTTACTGTAAAGGAACAAACCTGCACAAACTGAATGTGCAGGTAATGATGGTCAGAAATGTATATAGTTCACACACCACCATGGTTACTTTGCTGCTGACAAAAACCTTTGTGTTCTCCTGCCTCTGTCACTGACCAAATTCAGCAAGAAGATGCTTAGTTCTCCTAAATGTTAAATGTTTTGTTTTGTTATCTGTTGGCAGAATTCTTCCCTGATTATCGCTTATCCCTTATCCCAGCCAAGATCACTGCAGAGCCTACTTTATTTTCCGCACAAAGGTCTTCTTTTCTACTTCTTTTCTTTTTATTTTTAGCTTCAGCTGCTTGTCCACATCACAAAACAACCTCATGATCTGTCATCAGAACTGTCATTTTCTGTCAAGGGCAAAGCCTATGTGCAGAGGAAGAAATGAGCTATGCTACAGGACCTGAGAAAAGCCCCTTGGCTGCAGTTGCTGAGGCTGCTGCAGGATACAGCAAAACACATCATAAAATCAGATGAGATCAGCCACCCTGAGTGATCAGCTGCCTGGCCCTGCTGGCTTAAGGCAGGAACAACTGCACCTATGGCAATCCTCACACATTCGCCCAGCCTGCACCTAAAACTATCCAGTAACATGGCTCAAAGCCTCCTCAGAACATCTGCACTAGCATTTCACTGGCTTTGCCATTAGATCTGGCTTTTCTCATGTTTAGCTGAATTTATGCACATGACTTCTTGTCCTGCTTGCAGCACTCTTTAAGGGATTCACCTATCACTTCTACAACTAATCCTCCTCAGCCTGCAAATTCCTTTTTCCTGCCCTAACTTGCTCAGATTTACCTCATGGGTTGCATCTGCTTGACTACTAATCTTTGTAGATTCCTACTGGACTTGCCCCAGTTTCATCAAACCTTTCCCAAGATGCAGTGTCCCCGACTGGGTACAGCACTACAGATAAGATGTTGTTTCAGGAGAGTTGCTTCCTTGTTTCACAGGCTACTGTCATGTCGATACATCTTCAAGCACACTCTCTAGAGTTCTGTGTTGATGGTACCTGCCTACACAGCATTCAGCTCTTGCTGCTGATAAAATCTTTCCAATTCACCTCTAAAGTAAAGGCAAGCAGCAGCTCATTTCCTAATGCCAAGGCAAATCTGCTCAGCTCCCCATTATCTGCTCAAGGATTATCTAGTTTCAGCATTAATTGTGTCACGTAGGCAAAGACAACCAAGCTTGCTCCATACACGCAATTCAACTCAATGACAAAGTTCATTAGCACACATAAAGCACCATGTGGCCTCCGCTATACCTCTGGCATAACCTTCACAAGCTAGTTGAATAAACATTGATCACTAGCTCAGATTCAACACTGGCTTTGTAGTATTTGAGCAAGTTCTGTGCCAATTTGCTTTAGTGCCTCTGAATTTTTTTCTGGAGCTACCAGCTCTAGAACTAACCAGATCAAGCACAGATCTCCTGTCTCCTACACAGTCACTATATTATGTCTCATGTGCAGAAAATTAACTCAGGTAGGAAGCAATTAAATTACTGGGTGGGGAGGAAGAGTCCATTACCCAAGGTATCTGACCTCCTCATTGCTATGGATAATGGCAAGCCAGTACAGCAAATTCTGCCACATCCATCAAAATGAAGGAACTTTCAGAAAAGAATTTCACAGGAAGATATTATGACATTACCTAAATGAATTTTGTCCTCTCTACTACAAAAGTATGCAGATAAAAGCAAACCATAGGATACAACATGCTTTTACTTACAGACTAGTCCGTTGGCTGAAATCACATCCTTTTATATTCCTCTCTAAACATAGCACAGTTGGCAGGGGCTGCTACTATTCTTAAAGTGGTGTGTGTATGTCAGGTGTGTGAGGAGGCATGAGAAGGATCCCAGCATGTGTGGATATGAAAGGGTGGAGAATGTAAGTGGCAATTTTCTAGACTTGTAGTGATTGAGTTGACAGGATTTGCAGTTAAGCAACCTTGACTTCAAGTTAATAGGGTTTTTGATTGGAAGGTAATTTCCAGGGGTTTTTAGGAGTTTGTATCAGTGCTGATAGTCATTTACATGAATACTGATAATGTATTATCCTTCTCATGTCTTCCTGCTAAGCTTTTATGTCTCCTCTATCTTATCCTATCCTCCTTGATGGTTTCCTGCACAGCTGCATTCAACATTTTTTAAGGAAAAGACTACCTACAAAAGTTTCCCCTGCCAAAAATGGTGAACACATTCAAATACTATACAAAATTTAAGCAGCCCATGGCAAGTGAATCTGGAAAATTACGTTCAGCTACTATCAAACACATTGTGGAAGGAATCCTGGCTTTTTCTATTAACAGCTCAGCTATTAATGCAAAAATTGCTACAGGGTTGCCCAGCGCTGCTGCAGTATCAATGGTGCAAGTGGTTTCAACAGAAAGGTACAAAGGAGAAGGAAGGGTACATATTAGGGAATGACACACAGAACCTACCTCACTGGCTGAGACTGGTGACTGGTCAATACCTCTGTTGACAGACTCCCAAGATCTGGCAGTCAGCATGCAGGCGAAGAGAGGGTACAAATCCCCTGCCCCAAGCCGCCGGCTATACTTCTGCACTCTCTTCATATCGGCCTTGATGAGGGCCTGCCAAAGGCGGCAGTAGTCCATGCGGAATGACTCACTCAGCACCTGAGGAGGAAGACATGGCCCCTAGAAGCCCACAGAGGACAGGAAACTGGGAGGAAAGTCTTGTACCCCTTAGATGTGTTCTATCCGTCATTTCAGAGTGAGAAAATATCCTTGGGGGGTTATGGGAGTAATAATAAAAATGTATTTATATGTGCTTAGAGGGGCAAGGCTGCAGTTGGGAGTGCTCTTTCAGCCTGATGCCCAAAGGCTGTTTCACAAGGCTCTGGAAGACTCCCATAGCTACATACCTGGTAGAGTCCATGGTCCAGGAGGATAATGTGGGCCTTGCCAGAGGCTGGGCATTTCTTCACTAGCACATTGCCTGGGTGAGGGTCACAGTGCACAAAGCCATTCACAAAGATCATTTCACTGTAGAGCTTCCCCAAGTTGCGAGAGATCTGTGAAGAGATGGTCACACACTGCCACACACAGCAGGGTGCCTTCCAAGGAGGAGAGGCAGCCTCTGTGCCAACCCTATGGAGGAAAGGGTCTGTACATGCTGATGTGCCCATGCAGAGCTCCTGCAACTTCTCGCACTAATGGATGCACGGAGTGGCTGCTGGCATCTACCAGTAGTGGGCATACCCAGGGCATTGAGGGAAAGATTCATGCAGAGAAAACCACGAAGGCATTTGTGGGATCAGGATTTATTTAAGGACACTTGTCTGGCATAAAAAAAGAGAAAATACCTGTGGGTAGGAATGGGGTTTGTGGTAATGAGGACAGCAGATAGGGGCAGACATCCATTCACAGGAAAGGTACAGAAGTTGCTGCTAGGGTGGGTGAGACTGCTTGGAGAAAGACTCAGGTGTTTCCATTCATGAATGGCAGCATGACCCAATAGAGAAGGGGTGGGAGGAGACTCAGCCTGTTAATCTGCTCACCAGAATGAAGATGGGTTCCCTCTCCCCTCCCTCCATCACACTGTCCCCCAGTTTCCCTCTTCCTTTTCTCAGTCCCATGCTAATCTGATTTGCAATGTCTGTGAAAATGAAGCAGCACAGAAAGGCTGTTTAAATCATCCTGTCACTTCTGTGTCCCTCCATGCTACTGCTCCTTATCACCAATAGATGTTATTAAAAACTTCCTAGGAGCAAGCAAGCACTCCCTGGGCACGGGATCAATTCCTTGATATGTACTAACACAGCGGCCTTGCCCCGATATCCCACCACAAGCCCTCCCTGCCATCCCAGAGCAGCACAGTGCTCACAGCAGAGTGCTGAACAAGCAATTAAACCACAATTGTTATAAACTATTCCAAGCATATCTCCAGACACACTGTATAAGAAGCAAACTAGCAGATGTCCCCATAAGCAGAGGTGGTAGAAGAGGTAACGGGGATACTGATGACAGCTTGTCCTGCAGAAAACCAGACAGCCAGGGAAAGCCTTGCTTTACCCACCTCTGAAATGCAACCACCTCTGAGAAGAACATTCATTATGAACAGTGCTCAAGTAACTACAAATAAGGAGAAAGAACAGGAAACCTTCCTGCAGCACAGGACAACTGTACAGGGACAGCTGTAGGATCATGTGAAACAATACCTTCAAGTGGGACTTAGAACCACTGCTGAATCATGATGAATGCTGAATCATCCACACAGGTGGCACAGCACAGCCCTGCGACCTCCTGTAGTGCAGCATCCCTAATGTCACGCAGGTGTTATTTTAAGTACTCACTGAGAGAAGTGATGTTTCCCTTCTGAATCACCAGCAGAGATCACTGAAGCCATGAAGTGACCCTTATAGGTCTACCAGATTGACAAACTCTAA
>VYZS01053755.1:8476-29858 GCA_013400695.1 Neodrepanis coruscans
TTACTGAGAGAAATAAAAAAAAAAAAAAATAAAAAAAAACCCAAACAAATTCAGGATTTACAAGGGACTATCAGTATATATTCCCAGTCTGGAAATTACTTTCTTTTAGATATTTATTCTTTAATATCTCTAGCCATTATTGACTAATTAAGAATAACATTAAAAGCAACGTGTNCTTCTGAAATTTTTGTCATTTGTACAAGGTATGGTGGGCTTTCCACAGAGTTAGGAATGGGACATCTTGCAAAAAAGCAGAACATTTCAGAAAAGGAATTTATCACTCTGGACACAAAAAGCTTTTTTAATTTTCTCCCCTCACTTGCCCTCAGAAATAGCTGTTTTGACTGAAAATTCCCTGAATAGCTCAAATAGCAGATAACTGCATGGAAGATTTGTAACTAAAATTAGAAAAAATTCTGAACTGGAAGTTAGAATTTGGCAAAATTATAACAAGTAGCAACTAACTGGAAAGGGTCAAAGCAACTTGAAGAATATAGGTGGTGCTCCCTGCCACACCTATAATTCATGCAGCTTATTTTTCTTGAGCTAAATTCATCCATTGACAAATTTATGAGCTGCTGAGTGTTGTGTTGTGTCTGGGCTTCAGAGTACTCTGAATTAATACAGGAAAGACTCCTCTCTACTGAGCATGAGACTTGTTTCAAATGCGGGTTATAATACATTTTCCAAAAATTGTTTAAAACAATATATCCTTATAAACACTAGCTGACCATACTTCGACTTGCCTCACTCCGTTTTATAAAAAGCACGTCAAATAGTTTGCTAGTGTAACCTTATAACATGTATGATGTTCAGAGGTAAAGAAAATTAGTTTGTTGGTTTCTTTTAAAGTAAATCATAATTTTTTTTTCTCCACTGGAAAAACAAAACAAAACAAAACAAAACAAAAAAAGAGGGAGTTGAAGCCCAAAACTTCAGATTTTCTGAGAATTACTTATGCTCTGATGATTCACTGCAATCATAGAACCAGAAGTATGGAAATTAATGCTTACAGTCTCATTTTCCTTTCTTATGCCTTAGTAGCATGACTCCAGTCTTCTCTTTCTTCTTTAACCCATGTATCCTTCTCCCCTGAAATGCCTCTTGTACAGCTCCCTTTTCTTCCAATTAGGATAGCTTGAATTTTGCTAGAGTCATAGTCATATCTTCCATGAAGAAGGGAGAAAATTCTTGGTCTTCCACCAATTAGCCCAAATGAATAGTGCCCACACTTGCCAAAGGGAAGTATGCTTGTACAGGTTGGTCACACTCATGTTTCATAACTCCATAGGCAGAAGGCTACATATCTGTTCAAAACTGATGTATACATCATATTCCATCTCTACCTGCTTCAAACTCCTTCAAAACCAGAATATAGCACAAATAACTTTTTTTCAGATAGGCTGTCTGTTGCAGTGGTACAGGGCCACAAATGCAGAGAGATATTCTCTTGTACCATATAGAAAAATGTGCATATACAGGTGTTTTAGGCACAGGTGGTAAATCAGCACCTTTGTAGATCGGATTTCTTTGGTAAATTTTGTCTGTAAACAGTGAACCTAAACTGCATTTTCCCAGTTGACTAAATTCACTCTGTTTTCAAAAGCACTCCTACCCGGTTAATGGTGTCCAGAATCTGGCTGATTTTGTCCAAAGGACTGAGAGCTGTAAACAGTGAAAGGTAAGACTTCTGAACTTAAAGACTAATGAAAGCAATGTGAGAGGGTGTTACGGCCTTCCACAAACACTGAGCAACTGAAGAGGCAATGGAAGGGATTAGTTGTGCAGCAGAGCAGTTTTGCCTGAGGTATGCCAGATGTCTGAACTGCAGTGGAGGACAAAGAACAACATTCAGAACTCACTGTGTAATTGAGGGTATCCTTCAGGCTTTGCTGCCTGCCATGCTACTTTGTGGACAGAGGAGTAAAAAAGATGACTTACTTACTTAGTGTCATTCTCAGTATAACCCCAAACCAAAGTGCATTATTATTACTATTATTATCCAAGACTAAATTCTTTCCTTTAGGAAATATTTCAAAGCTTCCTTTTCTTATAAGAAGTGCTGTTGATTACTGTGGTAGGAGCTTTCGTGCATTGATTTGGGCACAAAAATTTTAATATCCCCTAAAGTCTTCACTTTGGTGGTCTCAGTCTTCTCTTTGTCCTCACTGAATGTGACAAATTATATTTTGATAGCCTTGGTTAGAAGTATATTACACAGAGATTCAAGCAAGATCTTCCAAAAACTTTATTGAAAGACAGGTGGTGTGAGCAAAAAACTGGGACTACTGACTAGTGGAAACAGCAGTACTTTTACACATGAACTGGATTTAGCTGACAATCACTGTGTTGGATCATTTCCCTTTTTTTTCTGTTAAGAGACATGAACTTGCTACTGTATCTTGACAGTAGTAGGTTACTGTACGAAACAAATGCCAAAAAAGCAAATACAGAAACGGAAGATAGGCTTGTCCTTTTAGTTGTCATTCAAGCCTTTAAAAATGGGCTGTTCCTGTTTCAGTACAGGAAAAAAATGATAATGTGCTTTTGTTACATAAAGCAGAATAACACAGGTGCAGCTTTTATCTGTCAAAAAGAGGCCAAAACTAACTGCCTTCAATGGGAAGCATTCATAATGAATTGAGTGATTTGCAGAAGAATTTTTGTTTGTATCTTAGGAATGTATAACTAGAAATATTATGTACAATTCCGTGACAGTTCCTATTCTACTTAGAAAATATGCTAACAATTTGTACAGTTACTTTATAAAATCTTCCTGGGTACTTTGAACAGAAATACATTCAGGACAAAATACTTCTTCTGTTGTATTGCTCATGCAAACTCGTCTACCACCATATTATATTCATGAGTTTTATGTTACTGATTTCTGTTTATGTTTTTAGCCCCAAATTTTGAAATGTTTACTGAGAGAAATAAAAAAAAAAAATAAAATAAAAAAAACCCANTGCTCTGTATTTTCACTAACAAGGAACATGCAGATATTCATATACGTGAATTTGGAAGGATTCCAACCTTTCTCTTAAAAATCTCTCTCCCTTACTTACAGAAAAACTTGCCTGAAACCTTGTATCATTCTCCTATCAGAAGAACGCAAAGTGAGCAATCTGACTTAACTGGAAGCAGGTCCATTAACACTGGCAAGAATTAGTTGTCTGATGTTTCTTACAGGTCTAATCCTGAAAACCATTCTTCAGCAGTGCTATTGCTACTCTGATTTTCGTGCAGTTTCAGTATCCAATAGAGAAAGTGATTTCATTTTATTTGTTCAAATAAATCATATTCAGAGAAAGGATGCCGCAGTAGTGATCCCAGTTCGAAGTCCTGTCCTTAGAACTACAAATTGTGCTGCGCCATGGCATGACTGTCCTCAATTTTTTTAAGCATTGGATATCAAACAGCTACAGTCTCTTCCCTTTGTAGGAAATTAATTTCTACCCTTCCTCTCCACTGTCTATTCTTGGGCCTCCTTCTATTAGTATCCCTACTGTATTGAACTACTTTCTCCAACTGATTACTGAAGATATTTCCAGATTTCTTGTCCAAGGACTTGTTAGTTAAAGAAATATTTGGGGTTTTTTGCTGGCATTTTTGTTTGTTTTTATTTTGATTGTTGGGGTTTTTGTTTGTTTGTTTGTTTGTTTTTTTGTAATCTCTCCTTCTTGGCCTTAAGTCATAGACTCTAGAATATTATAGAAGTCATGCTCTGTTTTCATTTTCCCTCTGAAATCCATCTCTGACTTCTTTAAGCTAGGTTATCTATATACTCTGTCCCTTCATGTCAGGAAAAAAAAGTTATATCATGGGTTGATGCTGCTAGACACCAAGTGCCCAGC
The DNA here is from genome assembly GCA_013400695.1 of Neodrepanis coruscans. Taxonomy (NCBI): domain Eukaryota; kingdom Metazoa; phylum Chordata; class Aves; order Passeriformes; family Philepittidae; genus Neodrepanis; species Neodrepanis coruscans. The sequence continues at coordinate 12,331 of VYZS01053755.1, forward strand.
AAAACCTAAGACTTCCCTCTTCAGCTGCACAGGAGATAAAAGACCTAACAAAAGTCTCATGGGTTGAGATAAGGACATTGAGAGATCACTCACCAATTATTGTCACAGACAAAAATGACTCTATTTGGGAAAAATTAATTTAATTTATTGTCAATCAAATAAGAGTAATGAGATAATAAAAACTAACACTTCAAACACTTTCCTTCCACACCTAGGCCCTACCCCTCCATTCTTTCCCAGGCTCAACTTCGCTCATGATTGGCATACCTCCCACCCTGCAGTGGTACAGTGGGACAGACAATGAGGCTTGAGATCAGTTCATCACTCATTGTCTCCTTCTTCCTCACTGTGTTCCCCTGCTCCAGTGTGAAGCCTCTCCTATGGCAGACAGTCTTCCATGAACTTCTTCTAAAGAAGTCCTTCCCACAGACTGCAGTTCACAAACTGTGAGTCATTCTACAGGTTACAGTCCTTCAGGAACAGACTGCTCCAGCTTGGGTACCCCACAGGGTCACAAGTCCTACCAGCAATCCTGCTGCAGCATGAGCTCCTCTCCCAACAGATTCATAGCTTCTTCCAGGACCATGTTCCAGCAGGCTCCCCTTCTTAAATATGTTATCCCATACTAGTGATGCTAGCACTGTCACTGGTGGGTTCAGCCTTGGCCAGCAGCAGGTCCATCTTTGAGCCTGGCATTGGCTCTGCGTGACATGGGGGAAGCTTCTGGCAACTTCTCACAGAAGTCATCCCTGCAACCCTCCTACTACCTCCTACTACAAAACCTTGACATGCAAACCTAATACAGAGAAGTAAAGTACCCGTGAAATGCACACAGCTCTCTGATCCTCACAATAGCCCACTCTGGAAGGAAGAAAATATTGCTTTTCTTGATCTTGTCACTTGGGTACACAGAAGCCTTCTAGCAAGAAGCAGATGGTATTTCTGTAATAGTAGTTCCACCAATTGTTCTTTTTTTGATACAGTCTAGTTCAAGGATACGATGATTTTTGGCAACTGCTAGTTATGAATTTTAGTTTATGGCTGTCTCACCATTACACTGTCATACCACTAGTGTTTTCAGCATACGGTCAGTCAGCTGACAGCTTTGGCTGCTGCACATCTCTGCTGGATGAAGGAAAAGATCACGGGTAAAATCTTAATGGAAAACTGCCTTAACAGAAATATGTTGGGAAGACACCTAGTATCTATGGAGCCTAAATATCTCTAAATTAGTGGGAAAACTGATGCAGAAAAAAGAACATGGTAGCATATGTCTATTTTAGTTAGTCTTTTCTCTCTATTTCTTTTCAGATTCCTGTGAAGAGTCTTCCTCTGCCTATTTATGTCCATGTTTTTACTTTCTTGAAGAGTTAAAATCCTAAGGTGAAGTATTGTGTGTCTGGAGCTCCAAGAGAAAGTGCATTTCCTCTTTGTTCCACAAATCTATAACCTGGATGGAAGCTTGGCTTTCACAAATAGGGAATTCATAATTCAGTCTGGAACTACCCAGAAACTCTCTGGTTGAATGAGAAATAGATTATTTTTTAAGGTTGTGAGACGGTCTGAAGTCATGGATGCCATTTCCCACTAAAAACAAAAGATATTTCTGGGAAACTACATGTGTCCATTAAAATTTCTCCAAAGGGCTTGAAAACTGGAACAGCTCTCCAAATGTATATTCAGAGGCCCCTGGCAAAGTCCTGTATTTGGATGTTCAAACTATGCAGCCTCTAATGATCCTCTGACTCAGTCAAAAAGATTCCAAACACAGGAGACTGAGTAACGTCTCTTTCTATCATGAGCTTTCTACCAGGGATGTCTGTATAGGTCTGTAACTGACCCAATTATGAAGTGACATATTTGAACTTGAAAAGAATAATCACTTGCTGTTTGTTACTGATATTGCCTAACGTCCATTTTCTTATATGTTGTCTTTTTTTCTAGAGGCAAGTAATTTCCTGGTTTTATGCCTAACCACATCATGCATGGTGGGTTTTATTCATGTAGTAGAGAAAGCTCTCTTGACTTATTATCATAGGGAGTTTCTCTCTAAGTGCATTGAACAGAAAAGTGTTACTACCTAGAAATGGGCTTGCTGGGAAAACAGAATCATTTAAACTTGTTTTAGAATGAGTCAATATTATCTTTCATTAGAACCTTCTTAAGCTTACTTTCACCTGCCATGTTATTAAACACTGTCAAAACACCATTCAATAGAAATGTATGAAAATTAACAGGAAGAGCTTTATGAGTGTGTACAGTCCCACAGCAGCCGTAACAATTTTCTCTACAAGTCTGAATTTATTTATATGCTTTATTTCAGGATTCAGTCACCAGTATCCCAAATGTGTTTGATTTGTGTCAATCCTCCTGGGGAATAGACAGTGTCATCACAACATGTCATTCAGGCCTACAGTTATATTTTTCTAATAAGCTGTTGTGGCTGGACTGGTAGAAATCTATAGAGTGGGTGTTATTCCCTTACTAGATTGCCTATTAGTTGGCTTTCTAATAAAGCCAGAACATATTTAGGAAAACATTTATAGATACACTGAGAAAGTCACTTAGAATAGGAGAGTTTTGATATCAAATCACTACCAAGTATTCATATTCATTATAATTTTTCATTAATAACCTTGATTCTGAAATTCTCTTATATGTTAAGTCAGTTTGCATTTGGTGGAATTACTTCTGATACGCACCAAGAAAGATGAGGATCAGACCTAGAATCACATCACTCTTTTTTTTCCCAAACAGATATTGTTAGATTTCCCTTTATTAAGGAATGTAAGATCAAGTCTGTATTGTTTGCATTTTAGAAATGTAAAAGGGATTAATATGATCTAGACAGTTTCAGAGTTCACAAGATAAGGCTCGTACTGTTCCTTTTGCCCACGTGCCACTAAACCCCACCTTTTCTTGAATTGGTGAGCTTGGTCTGCTATGCTCCTTGGCTAGAGGAGTTTGAGTGGCCTAATGAAATAATTTACAAGTCTTCTTGTGTTGTATTTGCTTTGAGCTGGAAGGTAGTACTTGTGTGGTAGTCCAGAACTAAAATCACAAATAGCTTAATCCAGTTTAATATCATTGACAATTGCCTGTATAAATTAAAACAACTTAGCAAAATTCACTGCTGAGTTGCAATAAACCAAGGAAATTTGAGGCTTCTTCCTGATAAAGTGTACACAAATATAACTGAAGGGAGAATTTGGCTTATGTTCAATAACAATACTGTATGAACTAATGAAGCAAAATGGGAATGAAGGATAGCCTTACCCAAAAATATATTTCTTCCAAACGAAGTTGCATACAACCTTTCCCCTTGAATAAATATAGAGAAACCTGGCAATCCATTCTTTCAAAATTCTAGTTTTCCAGATCTAGCCTAGGTCTGACTTAGCTGACTGAGCCAGGTAATATCTAGAATTCATGCACAGTAGCATGCAGTGCATGGGAGGTCAGTTTTAGGCTTCTGTATCTCTAAGAAAATCTGAAATAAATCTACTGTTTAGTGCTCTAGAATATAAAATGGTCCCCAGTCAGAGTCAGCCAGGAAACCAACTGTCATTACCACAACATATGAAGTCATGCACAGTAAAGGGCTTTGTATAGTACCACGAACGATCTGGCAGGAGTTGCAGATATGACTCCAACTGTAATGCATCTTGGTCTGCTGAGCTGAGCCAAACTGAATTTCATCTCTCTCAGCCTCCAGTAGCATTTTAAGTAAATGGTAATTTTCAATACTGAGACTTTGCCAACTATTCTGATGCAGATTGCCTCAGTTCCAATGTAAAAGGCACATTGGTTGGACTCACTCTGGACTTCTATGGCATGGAACAGTTCAAATCATGGCTGCATCTGACTGTACATATTTGTCTGGCCCCACAGAGGAAAGTGAAACCCTCTCATACAAACAACTAACAGTTACCTTTTAGGGCTTGTGTCTCTAAAGTGGGAGGCTTGCTTGGGAACAGAGCTAAAGGATGGAGAATATTTAATTTGGACTCAAAGAAAGGAAAAAAAAGAGAGGGATTTTTCTAAAAAAAAAATCTAAATGTTTGGAACTTCTGAGGTTTTCCATGAACAGTAAATCAAGAAACATCATAAAGTTTTATTAATCATATCTGTCACATTCAAAGGATGGGGTGGGGTAGGTTAGAAGTTTGAGCAGTCTTTGGCTTTGAGCAGAGGCCCTATCTGTCTATACACTAGCCAGCACATACCAATAATACTGATGGTAGTATTTGGGGGATATTTCAGCACAGCTGACAGACAGAAAGCCTATCTGTGTTCATAAAGAAGTGAGGCTTTTGTTAAATTCTGTGTTTTACCTTTAATCAGCTGAAGAACTGTTTGAGAATCTGAACAAGTAAATGTCCTTTTTTTTTTTTTATCCAGGTATTACACTACAAATTTACTATCCAGCTGAGTACAGTAAGGTTTTTTTTTCTCTTTTCCTTCTGTTGATATGTAACTATTATGCTATTTTAGGATCAACTGAACAGAACATATTCTTCATTTTAGCGGTACTGGGAAATCCCAGGTGTTCCTCAGACATGATTGGAAGCGACCAAGAAATGGGTGATTTTGCCAGACAATGAATGGTTTGTGTGTTAAATCTGATATCTAATAATCTAAAGAAGGATTAACTCATCTCTGTCTAAATTTATAATATAGCAGTATTTCTTTTGTCTTAGGGATGCATGTGTAGACCAGTCAGTATTAAGCAGAAATAATTATTTTCCAAAATAATTTTGAAAAGCTGTGCCATCCTAAGTATCTAAAATCTAAATATTGCAGGAGATTTTTGTCACAAGAATATGTAGAACATGTAGGAAAAGTAATATTCCTAGATTAAAAGTTTAGCCTTTTTTTAAAAAAAGATAACATTTATGCAATCAAATTTTGAAATTTTGTGAATGATGCAAAACATAGATCACTCTTCATTCTCCATCCTGGTCTGGAAAGTCATCTGCTATTGGCAGTTTATGTAAATGTAGGAATTTCAGAAAGTTTACGCCCCTTTGTCTGCAGAGTTGCTGTAGCCAATTATAAGAAGAGACTACTTTTTTTTCCTATGGAATACTATGATTTTTTTGTTACTTACCATAGCTGAATGTTATACAGTCATTTAAGTCTTACAGGTTATGATTAAGTCTTCATTTTTATACACACTTATTTATAGAACAAGTAGGGTAAAATACCACATCAGGAAAACAAACACTATGCCTTTCTTACTGCTGTCACAAATGCCACAATATGGTGTAACACCTATTTTTGAAAACAAATCTCTTGATGACAGGAGGAATAACTTGATGCAGGATTTATCTTCTAGCAACAGAACTGCATGATGTTTGGACTTTTTGTGGTATGTCAGAATTATAGAATATGTTGTCAAGAAAGCTCCATTGTGGCTTTCAAAACTCCAAATTATCTGTCATGTTTCTGACCTTCAAGCATAATTCTGCTTATGCTTCAAATAAAGACAATGTCATTTAGGACAGTAAAAATGAACGTGGAGTTCATTTAGTACTTTGCATCTGCATTGTTTCATGCAAATTTATCAAGTTTTAATCTATATCATACATAGTTGAAACAAGCAAATAGATTCTATTGTAGTTAAGGAAAAAGAAAATGAGGCCTGTTAAGTAATCTTAATACTGTTGGATACAGCTCTGTCTGACACAGCTGGGAAACTTTCACAAAGTGAACATTGTTAATATTGGCAAGGGCTGAGTATTCCTTTAGTGATAAATTAAACATGAGTCCTTGTTTTTCAGTTCTTTGGTAAGTCTGTTAGGCTGTACTGCCTCTAAATGATTGATCATACAAGGAAAATATTGTGAAGGCATTCAAGTAAGAATAGAAATAAGATACTTGCTTTCTGTTTCTCAAGGGAGACAAGTGACACAAAGTGCAGACAGCCATACAAGCACTTAATAATGCCATCAATAATAGGTGTCATATCAAACCCATCTTATTAGGATACATTAATAAAATAAAGTCCCCGATGTAAATCCAATCCTAAATTAACAGCACAGTTTTGAAAGTCTTTTCTTTGGTGACAATTATACACAGAGTAAACTGAACTGTAGTTTATATTCCATGTCTTGCTTTCATATGTAAGCCTGATGAAAACCTGGAGGTCTAATGGCATCTTTATCATGTTTCTTAACTAATGGAGGAAAAGCAGTATAAACCAAAATGCCATTTTGCTATTAGCTAATTCTTTCTCTTTACATGTCCATACTTAAGTGAAAGGCAATTCAGCGTCTTGAAGCGAAAGGTTAGATTTTGATACTCCTCGTTGTTCAAAAATAAAAAGTAAAAATGAAAGAGAAAAAAAAAATCTATTATGTTTTGAATCTTCTGCTGGGTGTATTATTGCTGTGTTGCTTTCTCTTTCCAATCAAAGTCCAAAAGACCTTTATTTTTGTGTGGCTTACCACAAAAAGTAATACTTTTTTATTTTTTTTACTGAGCAAGAACACAAAAATGAATCATTTTTAGAAACCTTTTGGTTAAAAATAGATCTGTCCCAAGCCCTTCTCTCTTCACAGTATGTGAAATCTGGTCAAAATATAATATTTTGCTTACTGTTACCTAGATTAAATTTCCCAGGGCAGACAGACTGTTGGAAACCAGAAAATGAGTATCCTCTTCCTGCTTCATAAACAATATCACACCTAGATGGGGAAGACAGAGCATTATAGGAATCTCACTTTTAATGGTGTGTCCTTATTTCTCCTGTTTTTTGCTTTTACTGCTATTACTGAAAAGTTACATGGGATGTTAAAGTGACCATGTTATAATGCACATATATTTGCACTGTATATGCACAGGAATATGGTTAAGCAAAACATCCTGAGGAGAGAGGAAAAATTAGTATAAGGGGGGAAAAAGATGGGGAGAGGGTTATCTTTGCAAAAGAAAACAAGCAGCTAAACCTAAAAAACGTTGCCTGTATTTAGGAGGAAAACTATGTAGCTTTCTGTCTCTAACTCCTCTCTTTCAAAATACTAACTAAAACTGCAGTTTCTGATTTTTAGATCAGTTCCATAATTGTTTTGACTAGGTGAGAAGGCAGCTTGAAAAGAGAAGTTGGGATTGATTCCATCTTTTGTGTTAGTGCCCAAAGGATGTGTCTAACCCCAAAGATATCTTACAGGGAAACATAGCCTGTCACTCTAAATGGACATTTGTTTTGCACACAGTAACACCGGAGATGTGGTAGGAAACTATCTTCACTTATCTGCCATGCTCACTTGTTTCTGAATGAAAACATCCAGCCTAGTACAGTGCTCATTGATAACACCACTGTATTAACATCTGGCATTTCCATAATAATCCTTGGGTCTAAAAAGAATTTTCTTGGGATTAATTTCTTGGAATGATAGCTACCATATTCAGTGCTTAATGTAGTCAAACTATCATATGCATGACGATGTGATAAAATTAAGGACTGTGGTTGATTTCTGAAACACTTTATGTATTTACTGAACCCCTTGTCATATCTAAAAGATGAACAGATTGCAAAAGTAGGGAGACTGATGTGAATATAATTTTCCAGTGGAAAAAAAATAAATAAAATACTCTCCTGACTAATCCTCAATTGAGTTGCAGCATTTAGTTTAGAAGCAAGGAAACAAGCACTTTCAGTGAGACTAAATATTTTAGAATCGTATGTAACCCACTAGGTATTTACCCTTATTGCTTAATAAGAAGTGAATCTTAGTTCTAGTATAAATTTTCTAGGTCTCTTTCAAATAACTGGATAGATTTTGCATCTTCATTGAACATATTTGCCCCTAAAGGACCTCCAATCAGATTTAATCACACTATATGTCCAAGTATCTCTTTGATAGGATATCACAATATTGGTCTAAGTTTCACTCAGTTTTTCTCTGATATTTCTTTATATTTTCCCTATTCTTTAGTTCATTTGAATTTTTTTTTTTTTGAGAGGAGTGAGGGAAGATAGATTAGAGTACAGAACTTAGTAATTTATCTAGATTCATGTCCTATACACATTCTAGAAATCCATAGAGCCTTGTATTAGGTATTATTTGAATTTTTAAACACACAAACATAAAACTGAACAATCTCCAGATCCCTCTCAAATAGACAACATAGGAAACTGAACCAAATCCAGGAACAGAAGACTTTTAGGATCATTATGTCACAATGTCAGAGCCTATCCCTTTAAGGCTTAGGAAAGAATATGGGACAGCAGTGAGGTGTGACTATGCAGTCATTCTCAGTTCTTTGTCTGCTTCAGACAACTTCATGATAAGATACAATGGCTGTAACCAAAGAGCTCACCTGTTTATCCTTCTTAAAACATGCACATGGAACAAGGAGAAACAGGCTCAAGGAGCTAACTTGGTTCATGCAAAGAGAGGACTAGCTGTGCATTTCTAAATTCCAAATGAAAGAGTAAATTCTGAGATATTTATCTGGGTGAGAGAGATCAGGGTAGCACCATATTAAATACAGATCAGGTTTTGATATCTCAGACTGGCAATTTAACATTATACTTATCTGTTAATTTCTTGCATGTAGATGATAAACTAAAACATAAAATACCTTATGTCTGATCTATAAAACTCTGGTACTAATGATGAATATTATATGGAGAAATTCCAGGGTTTCATATAAACTTCATTTGTTTGTTTTGGTAGGACCTGACAGAAAAGCAGAATAAATGGTGCTGATCATGGCACTTTTTTCAACAGATTGCTAGAAGCAAAATGTTTGATTCAAGGCAGTTTTGACCTGATTCAGATCTTGACTTTCGTAGAGCTGCTCTAGTTAGAAATTAATCACCTGTTAGTGTGATCACTTTAAAGCATGGAAGGTGATTTCTGAAATTCAAGTAATGACAGACTCCTTATGCCTTAATAGAATTCTTGTCCTCCCAGTAACAAGAGAAATTCTGTCATTTTCTGGGAAGGATTACATGAGGTAGTTCCATGTCTTATCATTCCAACAATCCTGAGATATGTTCTACTAAGCCTAATGTTGCATGTGGTTGGGACTCATTTCAAAGCTTCTACTAGTGTTTCAGTTAACCATGACTGTTTTTTTCCTCAGTGCTTTGCACCATGCAAGCAGGAGCACATCTTAAGAAAATTCACACCACTCATTTCTCAGTTAATACAGCTGGGCAGCATCATCTTGACTGCAGAAGGGTCTTCTGAATGCATGAGGGGGATGAGATATAAGTTCCTTCTTGACCTGCCGACAATATGCCAAAATGGCATAATTTTAAGATACATTCTGCAGGTTCCTGCTACCCCCAAAATTCTATTCAACTGAATGAACCCTTTTTGCTACTTCACTGTGGTGGTTTTACCACAAATTCAGTGATTTTGGAGCAGAGACTCTGAGAGAAATCACAAACACACCCCAAAAATGAAGAAAACACACAAAAATCACAGTTTATTTTTCGCAAACACCAAAACCTGATAAATAAAGTGCAAGACAGACAAAGAAATTAAATTTTTTCCAGGGCCCGTGNAAAGAGAGGACTAGCTGTGCATTTCTAAATTCCAAATGAAAGAGTAAATTCTGAGATATTTATCTGGGTGAGAGAGATCAGGGTAGCACCATATTAAATACAGATCAGGTTTTGATATCTCAGACTGGCAATTTAACATTATACTTATCTGTTAATTTCTTGCATGTAGATGATAAACTAAAACATAAAATACCTTATGTCTGATCTATAAAACTCTGGTACTAATGATGAATATTATATGGAGAAATTCCAGGGTTTCATATAAACTTCATTTGTTTGTTTTGGTAGGACCTGACAGAAAAGCAGAATAAATGGTGCTGATCATGGCACTTTTTTCAACAGATTGCTAGAAGCAAAATGTTTGATTCAAGGCAGTTTTGACCTGATTCAGATCTTGACTTTCGTAGAGCTGCTCTAGTTAGAAATTAATCACCTGTTAGTGTGATCACTTTAAAGCATGGAAGGTGATTTCTGAAATTCAAGTAATGACAGACTCCTTATGCCTTAATAGAATTCTTGTCCTCCCAGTAACAAGAGAAATTCTGTCATTTTCTGGGAAGGATTACATGAGGTAGTTCCATGTCTTATCATTCCAACAATCCTGAGATATGTTCTACTAAGCCTAATGTTGCATGTGGTTGGGACTCATTTCAAAGCTTCTACTAGTGTTTCAGTTAACCATGACTGTTTTTTTCCTCAGTGCTTTGCACCATGCAAGCAGGAGAACATCTTAAGAAAATTCACACCACTCATTTCTCAGTTAATACAGCTGGGCAGCATCATCTTGACTGCAGAAGGGTCTTCTGAATGCATGAGGGGGATGAGATATAAGTTCTTTCTTGACCTGCCGACAATATGCCAAAATGGCATAATTTTAAGATACATTCTGCAGGTTCCTGCTACCCCCAAAATTCTATTCAACTGAATGAACCCTTTTTGCTACTTCACTGTGACAGATATTGTTTTTTAATGCAACCGCAGGAGAGCACAGCTGTTCTACATTTGACAGAAAAGTTTTTCCAGAAAGTCACAGAAAGTTTTGTGCTGAGCTAAATTCCAGTCCTAATAAACAAGTTAAATAAAACCACCAAGAAGCTCCTTTGTATCTTGGTGCACTCTCACTTGCTTCCAAATATTTCTCTCCTCACGCTCTTCTCAATGCAAAACAATAACAAAGTTCTCTTCTTGTTTATTAGGTCTTCTAATGCTTGGAATTGTTTAGCAGTCATTGAATGCTCATTAGCTATGAGGTAGTGTCACCTGAAAAAAAAAATTCTTTTTGTGTAGTTATTGCTTATTGAGAAATTTGGCATATGAAAAAATCATTGCTAGCAGCTGTTCTGCTTGTTTGCACAGTCTTATTCTGCAGTAAATGTGAAAGACTTTAGTAGAAGACAAATAATTAACCTCATGTTTATTCTTCAGTGTCACATGGAGAAATAGTGTTGGGATTTTTGCCTTGTTGCCACGTATTATCTGCTCCAGGGTTACTTACTTGTGTTTCAAAGCACTGAGATAACAAATCTTCCAATATTCTGGCAATATTTTTTTATTTTTGCACAGTGCAGAAAAATAATTGCACAACAAAGTTTCTGGCATTTGCACTTCATTGATTTATGTAAGTGAACTTAGAATCTATTTCATTCTCTCTCAAACCAAGCTGCTACATCTGTCAGAGATGATAGCTTCAATAACTTTTGCTTAGCTAAATGAGATGTTTTCTTGAAAAAAGAACTCTTGTGTTCTACTCTTGCTACAAACTGGAATGTCCACCCAGTAGGAAATATCAACATTTCATTGCTTGACTTCAATTCCTATCAAAGCAAGTAATTGAAAAACATTTCTTCCTTTTGTTTGCAATGAAACATTTCAAAATAGGTACACAGGAATAACCACATCCTGTCATGTTTTTTGTTTTAACTTGAAATTACATATCTCAATATTGACAAACAAAAATATTTTGATTTCAGTTGTTGAACTGCCCAAAACTATTTCTTTTCATTTTCACACTGAAATGGGCTTTTCTGAAGCATTCCCATTCTACATTCTTATGTGGCTTCCTAGATGAAATTTCCCATGAAGCATTAAAGCACTTAGTTGAATGACTGCACTGCATTATGTCAGGACTTGGTTGAAGACATGTTTCATATGTATGGATTAGGTACGTGAACCTGGATTCTCAGGAAATATTGTGTGTTGAAATTAGCCTTTGATTTTTAAGCTTCTCTTCTTATTTTGATCTCTTTTCTTTGGTTGTTTAGTATTTTATTGTATGTAAATTTAAAACAATTTCCAGAATGTCTCCCTCCCGCCATTCTTCCTTCCCTCCCTTTCTCCCTTCCTCCCTCTCTCTCTCTCCCTCCCTTTTCCCCCTCCTTTCTGCCTTTATTCCTTCCCTCCTTCTCTTTCTTCTTTCTCTCTTTACTTTTGTTTTTCCTTTGCCATGGGTAATTTCAATATTGATGATGAATATAATTGTTTGGCTGCCTTTATTGCTAAATGCTTGAGTTGCTAAAGCTCTCACTGACTCTGGTGTTTTGTAGTAATGTATCACTGCCGTTGTTTCAACATTCACTGCTAACACAGAATTGTCTGCTATGACCTGTTGTTTTGGTTTAACTCCAGCCAGCAACCAAACACCACACAACCACTCACTTACCAGCGGGATAGGGAGAGAATCAAAAGAGTAAAGGCTAGAAAACTAAAGAATTGAGATAAAGGCCATTTAATAGGGAAAGCAAAAGCCACACACATAAGAAAAGGAAAAGAAGGAACTCATTCATCACTTCCCATGGGCAAGCAGGTGTTCAGCCATCCCCAGGAGAGCAGGGCACCATCATATAGTAACAGTTACTTGGAAAGACAAACACCATCTCTTCAATCATTACCTCTTTCTCCTTGAATCTCCTGCTTTATATACTGAGCATGATGTGATATGGTCTGGAATATCCCTTCAGTCAGTTTGTGTCACCTGTCCTGGCTGCGTCTCCTCCCAAATTCCCATGCACACCCAGCCCTGTTGCCCACATGGCAGTATGAAAAGCAGAAAAGGCCTTGGCTCTGTGTAAGCTCTGCTCAACAATAGCACGATTTTGATCAGATCTTTAGACTCCCTTTTATATAGTCTATTAACCCTCTGATTAGGTTGTCCATAGCCTTGCACCTAGATTTCATGGTATCCAGCAGTTAATTTACTTATCTGCTACACTACTTTTCTTCCTGCAGTCATGATGGCTGCATATAATGTGATGCTCAAAATTAATAAAGTATTGACTTTTGACTAAATTTACAGTAACAATATTTATGGGCAACACTGCAGTAACCATATTTGGAATTTGCACACATGCATATTTGGAATTCAAAAAACCACACAGATGCAGAACATTTTACAACATGTAATTAAGGCAGTTTAGAATTACTGATAAAATATTCCAGGATCTGGAGAAAGACTGATTGTCTAATTTCAAATAACATTTATGAATAAAGTCACAAGAAGCTTGGTTACATGGACTGAAGAAATCTTAGCCGTAGTCACAATAGAAAAGTGATTAAATCCGACTAGCAGGAGCTTCTAGGTGACAGTATATTAGAGAACTGAGCAACAAAGGTCCATCATATTAAGAATTAGTTCTGTGGCAAAATTAGGTTTTTTGAAAGACTGTCACCTGTCTGGCATGTCAAAGAAGTGTTACTATTTTACCGTAAAACTATCTAGTGGATAAACCTCTATGCAAAAGAATATAGCTAAGGATGTGATGGTCCAATGACCAAACTCTTTTTTATCATTAAATCTTTGTCTCACATTGGGTTATTTCCTGTGATTCTTTCTTCGGTTAAATGAGCTAGTGAGTATTTTTCTTATTGGTGTCAAATATTCTGATTAGTTAGTAAATCTTCCATCTCAAGTGTATACCATTGAAAGAAACAATACAGTGATGAGTGGTTGGAGAAACTGCTTAGTAAACAAGCTTTAAAACACAAACAAAGCATTATCCAAATATTTAAGACAAAGAAGAACTTTAACAAAAGTCAGAGCACAATTCAGCTGTCACTGGAGGAGGAAATGCTCTTTCAGACTGCTGATTTAAGAATCAGATGGAGAATTTATCTGAGCTTTGTTTTTCTTATTATTAAGTCAAGAGCCTAAAATATCAGGGCAGTGTCACAAATAGATCTGGGCAGTCTATTTTTAAGGAAAATTTATTTAACAAAACCTCTGTACAGTGTTACTGACCTTTTAAGTCCAGTGACCACTCTGCTGCCTTTGGCAGGATCTCAGGAAGGAAGGAAGGACTTAGCGGTTGATGGAATATGTTTGAAGCTCCCAGAAGTGCTCTCAGATCTAGCGATTGGTAGAAGAGAAAGAACTGAGCAGGGCTATTTTAGGCCCTAGTCAGGGCAACCTGAGAGCAAGAACTGAAAAGCTGATGGGAAAAGCAGTGGAAAGGACCTCTGAGATGAAGAAATGTGTTACACAAGGAAGACATTGGAGAAATATTGCTAAAAGTGTGATGAGTAGATGAAATCTGAGGAATAGAAAATACAATAGTCAATGTTTTCAATGGGTGACATGTAAAATGGGAAACTGGAATAAAAGCACAAATGGATGATAAGGCTGCGAGAGCCATTAGCTCTTTTCACTAGGCAGGGCTCCACAGGTCCTTAATGTGGCTTGGTGTACTTATAACTGGTGCACTGGCAACAAGGGTAATGTTCATACAGGACTGTCATATCATGCTTTTCCAGGCAATCTGTCTGCTAGTCAGCCTCCTGTCAGGAGGCTCCTTCATCTTGTAGCTGCTAAGCTGGACAAGGATCCTGATTGCAGGCTGCTTTTGGGATCATGCCTGCTGCCTGGTCAGACAGCTAGCCACACACATTGCCCTGGTCCAAGGCACAGCAGAGCACTGCCTACACTCTGAGCTACTACCCACACACTGTCTGTTTAGCGCTCTACAGGTGCAGGACAGCTCCAGCTGGAGGTCCCAGTGATCCCTGTTGTCATCCTCTGCCTTCGTATTGTATCTATTCAGGCTGAAGAGCTGGAGATTTTTTGTCATTTGTGTGTTGTTAAAAATGTTTGAGTGGTCCAGGAGTGGCTCACTGATGCTTCGTTGTCACTTCAGAGACTGCTATTTGTAACTCTGTGTTGGAACTGGATTGACACAGGCTCTGTATCTGCTCCTTGGCTTTGGGAACAACAGGTTGTCCGTGCTTAGAGGATGTTGAATGTTTCTTATGAATATATGTGCAAAACATCTCCTTCCTATGAACTGCCTTCTGGACAAAACTTTTATTGCCTGCATGTTCTGGAGCATTTGACTAGCTCATCTGCTCTCTTAGGTGGCATATGCCATGGCATTTCACATAGATATTTTCATAGAAGAAAAGCAAAAGGCTTATGTTCTTCATAAAGATTTCTAAAGGAAGCTATTTCTTAATTTATTTTCTTTTCTTAATCGCTGTGAGTAGGTGATTTTCTTAAAACACCTACATTCACAGTTTATGTCACATATCTACACCTTGGGAGCAGATAAAATCTCAAAAAAATACGGGGTCTCTGTGAGAGTGATTAATGAGTTCTTTAAATTCTGAGATCACATTTTAATGCAAAAAAAAAAAAAAAAAACCAAACAACAAAACCCTCCCAAAACAAAAAAACAGGACCAAAAAGAAAACAAACAAAGAAAAACAACTCGAGAAGATTGTCAGTTGAAAGTATGTGCATTTAATTTGCTTATTTGCATGTTCCAAGAAAACGGTATTTCTTTTACCCAAAAGAGGGATGGAGGGAAAGATCTAAGATCATCATGAAACTTAAAAGGAAAGGCTGATCCAAAAAAAATTAGTTCTGAAAAATATTAGAGTTCTCATAATGCTGCCATATTCTTTATAAATTTTAATGTGATGATGTTTTAGATTATAGACAGATTGGTCTGCAAGTTGTTGGGCCATGCATTTGAAAGTCCCTTGGAATGAAGCACGGAAGAGGTAACCAGCAGTGTGTAGCTAATACACAACCACTTCAGTGCAAAATGAAGCATATGAGCTAACTTGGTCAAAGAAGAGAAGTGCCTCTGCCTGCCATCTGCTTTCTGAGAGCTATCTATGTTCGCAGAGAAGCAGATAAGGAATGCCTGCCAGCCCTGCTCTGCTGAGAGGTTATAACCTCTGTCAGCAGAAAGAATAGGTAGGTGGGGAAGCAGCTAGATTTTTCAGATGTAGTCTGATATCCAGCTGGGTTTCACCCTGTCCTTAGGATGCTATGCACTGCTTTTACATCTGAAAATCTTTTCACATTCTTAAATTCTTTGAATTTGTTCCTTTTTACAATGGAATGCACACTATGGTTTATGAGAAGTTCCAACAGGTCCATCAAAATCTGAAATCACGGTAGATTCCAAATCCTGTTTTGTTTGGGAACTTTTGTTCATAAATTGGGCAATGTAACCTATACTTTGTAGTGTAAAGCTAAGCCATTTTTCAAATAAAGTAAAAAAAATCAGTCTGGAAAGTCCCATACAACAAGGAGGAAAACATTTGTCATTTCAAATTCAGAGTTTTCTATTGCATCATCACAATTGCTATTCTGTTCACAATCCTTCAGCATTTTCACCTTGGAAATACCGGAGGCATGTATGTCAGTTACAAGGTGCTGCTGCTCCATAGCCAAACATTGCTGTCTTGGTTCTAGCTTTTTTCTCTTCTCACGGTGAGGGTCTGACTTCTTATCACAGCCTTTTTTACTGGGTACCTTTATATCACTATTTAACATCACTGTCCCACAACCCTGCAAGTCTGGGAATAATGTTTTTCTAGTCACGGCTTTAGAAATCCCAGTGCTTTATTATCATCTTTGCCATCTTCCAGTGTCTTCACTTTCAATACAGAAGTAACTGCCCTTGTAATCTAGTACCATCCTCTAGGACCTCCAAACTTCTTGCCTTTTACAGTGTATAAATGCAAAACATACTGAACATGTACTTTCTGTGTAAGAACATTATTTCAGATGACTGTCTGGAAAAGAAAATGTTTCTGGATTGGAAAAAACAGACTAGCTTGCAAATGTTGCCAAAAGCACTATATCTTTCTTGAGGGCAGACACTTTGGATGTTTCGGCAGGCAGAAAATCAGCAAGGGATATTTTTCAAAATATAAAGTACTGTATCTTTGAAAATGCTCAGTTCTTTAGAAGAACATAAAATGTATTCACTCAGTACTGGAACCCAGCCACCTGACATGGTTAGTGTAGGAATAGTTCTTGCAAATCAAGATTTTACATGGTATTTTAATGCTACTAATAAAACGGACTGAAGGAAATTCTTGCGTTTGAGTGAGAGATTAGTCCTATACACAGTTAACATTTTGCCTCTGGTGTGGGTATTTATATCTGTGTAGGCNTGAGCTGAGCTAAGCTATAAATTATCATTACACAACTTCTTAACATGAGCAATAAAAATCAGTATTGAGAAATGAATAGGTCAGAGAATGAGAGTGAGTTCATTCTGTTGTGATTTCAAAACCATAATAGTTTCCTCCTTTCCTCTTCTTCCCCCAGTAGGAGAAATGAAATTATGTCATTTTACCTAGGTAAATCTGTCAGATTTTTCATAATTCATTTGTAGATTTTAGAGCTGAATTCATTCAAGAATAGTTTATCCTTCTTTATTTTAAATGGGATCTGGTTTTATTTTTTTTCTAAATTACTGAAAAATAGCTCTTCACGGTATATAGGATTCTGTATATTTTTCTTACTTATAACAAAAGAGGGGTTTTGTGTACGTGCCTTTGAAAAAAAGCATTGAGAGCTTTCTAGACTGTAGTCTAACTACATACAGTACATACAGTATGTACCTATTGATATTAGTGCTACTGTGTTGATGCGAACAATTTTGCACAGTCTAAAAGGATTCACTACACAGAAAGTAATTTTGGTTTTGTAACCTGTTAGCAGCAACAGATAATTAATGAAAAAGAATATCACTTTTACATCTATGGTGCTTGA
>VYZS01053756.1:0-12481 GCA_013400695.1 Neodrepanis coruscans
TTTCCTAATATCCAGCCGAAACCACCCCTATTATTCTTTGCTCTTTAGACTTCTGGTGTTTTAGAAGTATCAGTGAATGAAGGAACAAGTGAACAATATTCTTTGAAGTGAATAAATAGTATCTTTATTTAGAAATACTAATATACTAAGTACTGTAAACTTCCTAGATTTCTTACTATTTCACTCAAATATTATTATAAAAAAAGCAGATCCAAGTCTCCATGAACCACCCACGATGGAAGTCACTCTATTGAAAAGTCATTTTCATATACTAGATATGCTTGTCCATATCTAAAATATCTACCTCTAATCTGTAGTTGCACTTACTTATGATGCATTTACAGCAAACTAAGTTTAAGATGGATTCTGCAATCGAGTTTGAAACTTGTAAGACTGACAACACTCATGCTCTCTAACTTACAGGTATCCTACACAGAGCAGAAAAATACAGTTGCAGTGTTCACAAAATGATTGCTGTCCATTGTAGACCTTCTCATCAGAAAAGATCTAAATTAAGCCATAGTCAATATTCCATATTCTTATGTCTTTTGTGGTCTCCCTGTGTGTGATTACACTGCTTATATCTTCCAAACTTGTCTAAGTCTGCCACTCAAACTCTTATAGAAAATTAAGTTTCTTCATCAGAGATAATATGATTTAGAACTGACTTTCTATTCTCTGAATTGAATCTATAGGTTAATCCAATACATAATCTCAAAAAAACCTGGAACAAACTGAACATTTTCTCTTTGGTTACCCCTGGGCTACATTCACTATCTTAGAACTCTGCAGTAGGAAAACATATTTTGTATGCTATCTAATGGTTGATGCAGTTCTGGCTTTCTCTTCAGTAAGGTTTTAATATGAAGTATTTGAAAGTTAAAAAATTGAAATATCCCCTTAATAATAAGGACTTGCTGTCATTCTGAAAAATCTTTATTTGTACCTTCAACTGCAACAGTAAAACGACCTGCCAGAGCAGCATCTGAGGCAGTAAACAGTTTATCACATTCTCCAATGACTCCTAGAGTAACAGTTTCAGCCTCTATAATAGGTGGGAGAAAACCAAACCAAAGCAACAGGAAGACTGAAATTTGCCTTAACCTCTTTTCATTAGTAAATGAGAGTTTTATTCCTTGATCCATCCTGTTCTAGTGTTCTTCAGAGAGGTTTTTGCTAGATCTTTTGCCTTGCAAGGCATAAAAAGAAAAATCATTAAAATGATACTGTCAAGGGATATTTCTTCACTATAGACTGTAGTGAAAAGGAACACAGTTAGATAGATAGGAGATGGGAGAATGAATATGTTAGTAATACCCCTAGCCAGTGTAGGCAGGGATTAACTGTTCCATTCAACCACCTCATAAATCACATCATTAATCCGTGTATATCTTCACAGACCGCAACACATTTCCTTTACTATCCAAAAATGGAATTGAGGTTTTCCTTGTTTGGAGAGAAGGAAAAACTCTGAAGACTTATAAAATAACTGCTCACAATGTGTGGTTTGTATGGAGGCACCTCTGTTATATCATTACAGAATCACAGAATCACAGAACTAACTGGGTTGGAAAAGAACTCTGAGATCATTAAGTAGAACCTATGACCAAACACTACCCTGTCAACTGGACCATGGCACATCTTTCCTTAAACACCTCCAAGCACAGTGAGTCCACCATCTCTCTGCGCAACCCATTCCAATATCCAACCACACTTTCTGTGAAGAAATTCTTCCTAATTCAAAGAAATTCATTACTGGTAAATAGAACAGTGCTAGACAGTGAGAATGAGAAGAGAGTCTCCCTCACCAGAGATATTCAAGAACCATCTGGATGCAATCCTGTGCCATGTGCTCTAGGATGACTCTGCTTAAGCAGGGAGGTTGGACCAGATGACCCACAGTGGTCCCTTCCATTCTGTGACTCAGTTAATTTCTGGAAATTATTGTCTTGATTTTAGCAATATTTTCCATGTTTGAAAATTCTCTGGTGGCAGTAAGTTTCAGAAGCAACACTATCCTAATAACCCTAAGATTAAAAATTCACTAGTCTTCTTCATATTGAGATGAAACTGGTCATATAATATAATTAAACATCTTTAAAGGTACTTCTTGTTTGAACGGTAGAAGATCACTGAATGGTCATTGTTTAATAATCATAACAGAAAAATACAAACTATGATATGACATTAAATAACTGTTAAATAAAGCTGAGCATATATTAAGTAGATATAGAAATACATACAGTTATTTAAGCAAAGTGCACCTTGTAAGCATGCTCAATCTATGAAACTGTGGAGAAGCTAGAGTTAATCTGAAAAACAACCAAACATCTTTAAGATAAGTAAATAGATGTCAGAAAATGCAAACATGAACTTATACAGAGTAATAAAATGAATAAATAAAAATATATATAAAATATAAAATATATAAATATAAATATATATATATATAAATAAAATATAAAACGAATATAGGCAGCAAAGGTGAATTAAATGTGCACTTGAAATATTTTTTTTCCTAATGTAGATTTGTAAATGAAGAAATGTCTTAATCAGGATAATAGGGTATGTTTTTCATATCTTCACTTGAACTGTTTGATGCCTACCTATGTATTTGTGTAGTTCAATGTGTTTGGATTTCTTCTAAATTCAACTTTATTACTGAATGTTTGGGTATATTGTATCCAGGGTCAGATACAGAATTGTCATTTTCTGTTCTACCTGTAACGTCATTTCCACAATAATTCCAAACTAAGAGAGCTTTATCTCTTAATTTGAAAATACTTTTACTAAGTTTCAAACTCTCCAAAAGAAATAAAAGGGTTGTAATACGAAAAATGAACACAAATAAAGAACTGCCTCCATAAGAAAGCTTTTCATATGGTTAAAAATATCCACTTATAATAAAGAAGCTGTTAATGCATTACAGCATTGCAAGGAGCTGCTTTGCATTGAGATTGGGAATTTCTCTTGAGAATTAAGTAGTTGGGAAATTGAAATTGACAGGAAATTTTATGTAGAAGTATATGATATACTCAACTTTTTTTCTTTTTCCTGCAAAATAAACAAGGTTTCTGCTTGCAAATTTCAAATTTAGAAAGTAGGTCACTAATGTTATTACAGTTTAAGTTTTAGCTATTGTAAAAATGTATAAGAAGAAACAGAACAGGAAAAAAAAAGTCTTTTTATGGTGAAGAAGCTGAAGGTGAAAACTGTAATTGAGAACAAACTGGCTAACAAGCTGTCTGTTCTGAGAGCAGTAGACTAAACATACGCAGACTATCCAGTGAGAGCTTCACCGATCATGTTTTACATCCAATGATCAAATATCTTCTTAGGACATTCTTTGGAACTGAGAGATTCAGCAATCTTACCAAAAAATATGCATAAGATTTTGAAATTTATGGTGCAAAAAAGAATCTAGGAGTTCATATTAGAACTGCTAGAAATTTGAAAACTAAAATCTGAATCTTTCACTGCTATGAAGTACTGTTGAGACAAAATTACAAGGAGAGAAAATATAATCTGGTGTTGACAGAATATATAGACAAATTGTAACAGGTTTAAAACTCTGCTGGAATTTTCTCTCCATTCCCACAGAACTGCATAGCTCTGGGCAGGGCCAGGGCCCGCACCACAGTCCTCTTGCCCAGGGGGCAGGTTGTGTGGCCACTATACCAGGTGGCATTTCCCATTTGTCACTTTGTTCCCGGGTCGGCAGCGCCGCACTGCGTGGCTGCCATGTCTGAGACAACNATGCTATCTAATGGTTGATGCAGTTCTGGCTTTCTCTTCAGTAAGGTTTTAATATGAAGTATTTGAAAGTTAAAAAATTGAAATATCCCCTTAATAATAAGGACTTGCTGTCATTCTGAAAAATCTTTATTTGTACCTTCAACTGCAACAGTAAAACGACCTGCCAGAGCAGCATCTGAGGCAGTAAACAGTTTATCACATTCTCCAGTGACTCCTAGAGTAACAGTTTCAGCCTCTATAATAGGTGGGAGAAAACCAAACCAAAGCAACAGGAAGACTGAAATTTGCCTTAACCTCTTTTCATTAGTAAATGAGAGTTTTATTCCTTGATCCATCCTGTTCTAGTGTTCTTCAGAGAGGTTTTTGCTAGATCTTTTGCCTTGCAAGGCATAAAAAGAAAAATCATTAAAATGATACTGTCAAGGGATATTTCTTCACTATAGACTGTAGTGAAAAGGAACACAGTTAGATAGATAGGAGATGGGAGAATGAATATGTTAGTAATACCCCTAGCCAGTGTAGGCAGGGATTAACTGTTCCATTCAACCACCTCATAAATCACATCATTAATCCGTGTATATCTTCACAGACCGCAACACATTTCCTTTACTATCCAAAAATGGAATTGAGGTTTTCCTTGTTTGGAGAGAAGGAAAAACTCTGAAGACTTATAAAATAACTGCTCACAATGTGTGGTTTGTATGGAGGCACCTCTGTTATATCATTACAGAATCACAGAATCACAGAACTAACTGGGTTGGAAAAGAACTCTGAGATCATTAAGTAGAACCTATGACCAAACACTACCCTGTCAACTGGACCATGGCACATCTTTCCTTAAACACCTCCAAGCACAGTGAGTCCACCATCTCTCTGCGCAACCCATTCCAATATCCAACCACACTTTCTGTGAAGAAATTCTTCCTAATTCAAAGAAATTCATTACTGGTAAATAGAACAGTGCTAGACAGTGAGAATGAGAAGAGAGTCTCCCTCACCAGAGATATTCAAGAACCATCTGGATGCAATCCTGTGCCATGTGCTCTAGGATGACTCTGCTTAAGCAGGGAGGTTGGACCAGATGACCCACAGTGGTCCCTTCCATTCTGTGACTCAGTTAATTTCTGGAAATTATTGTCTTGATTTTAGCAATATTTTCCATGTTTGAAAATTCTCTGGTGGCAGTAAGTTTCAGAAGCAACACTATCCTAATAACCCTAAGATTAAAAATTCACTAGTCTTCTTCATATTGAGATGAAACTGGTCATATAATATAATTAAACATCTTTAAAGGTACTTCTTGTTTGAACGGTAGAAGATCACTGAATGGTCATTGTTTAATAATCATAACAGAAAAATACAAACTATGATATGACATTAAATAACTGTTAAATAAAGCTGAGCATATATTAAGTAGATATAGAAATACATACAGTTATTTAAGCAAAGTGCACCTTGTAAGCATGCTCAATCTATGAAACTGTGGAGAAGCTAGAGTTAATCTGAAAAACAACCAAACATCTTTAAGATAAGTAAATAGATGTCAGAAAATGCAAACATGAACTTATACAGAGTAATAAAATGAATAAATAAAAATATATATAAAATATAAAATATATAAATATAAATATATATATATATAAATAAAATATAAAACGAATATAGGCAGCAAAGGTGAATTAAATGTGCACTTGAAATATTTTTTTNCTTTTCATATGGTTAAAAATATCCACTTATAATAAAGAAGCTGTTAATGCATTACAGCATTGCAAGGAGCTGCTTTGCATTGAGATTGGGATTTTTCTCTTGAGAATTAAGTAGTTGGGAAATTGAAATTGACAGGAAATTTTATGTAGAAGTATATGATATACTCAACTTTTTTTCTTTTTCCTGCAAAATAAACAAGGTTTCTGCTTGCAAATTTCAAATTTAGAAAGTAGGTCACTAATGTTATTACAGTTTAAGTTTTAGCTATTGTAAAAATGTATAAGAAGAAACAGAACAGGAAAAAAAAAGTCTTTTTATGGTGAAGAAGCTGAAGGTGAAAACTGTAATTGAGAACAAACTGGCTAACAAGCTGTCTGTTCTGAGAGCAGTAGACTAAACATACGCAGACTATCCAGTGAGAGCTTCACCGATCATGTTTTACATCCAATGATCAAATATCTTCTTAGGACATTCTTTGGAACTGAGAGATTCAGCAATCTTACCAAAAAATATGCATAAGATTTTGAAATTTATGGTGCAAAAAAGAATCTAGGAGTTCATATTAGAACTGCTAGAAATTTGAAAACTAAAATCTGAATCTTTCACTGCTATGAAGTACTGTTGAGACAAAATTACAAGGAGAGAAAATATAATCTGGTGTTGACAGAATATATAGACAAATTGTAACAGGTTTAAAACTCTGCTGGAATTTTCTCTCCATTCCCACAGAACTGCATAGCTCTGGGCAGGGCCAGGGCCCGCACCACAGTCCTCTTGCCCAGGGGGCAGGTTGTGTGGCCACTATACCAGGTGGCATTTCCCATTTGTCACTTTGTTCCCGGGTCGGCAGCGCCGCACTGCGTGGCTGCCATGTCTGAGACAACCTGCAACTGCCATTGTTCTTGGCCCCACGGGACACGCCGCCACTGTGTCCTGTGGCCACTTTTCTCAAGGCAGTGCTGGAGTAGTAGTTTCAGGGTCACAGTGGCAAGGCAATAGGACTGGAGACAGCAGATACCATTTGTCCCAGGGGTGGTGAAAACTCCTTCCTGGCAGCAGTGCCAGTTTGTCTGCTGCAGTCCTAAGACCCCATGTACTATGCCTGGTGCAACTGATCCAAACCCTCTGCTCGGCTCGCACTGTGCTGTCTCCTCAGCAGAAGCCTTGAGAGGTCTTTGCATGACCCACAAGGAAGGCCCAGACACCTTCCTCCCTGCCATGGCCGTCATCTTTGTTCTCGGCTGCTCCTTTATCTCCTGAAGGCCCACAGGCTCTCCCTGGGGGTCACCAGGCAGCAAGTGGTCTCTGCCTCTCAAAGGCATTACAGCCATCACTACACCCAAGAATATATGGGGGGAAAGGGACAGGCTTTGTCTGTGTGGTTCTTGTTATGGGTATATTGTGTCATTCTGTGTTTCAGTTGGTTCCATATTTGTAAGTAAANTTCTGTGACTCAGTTAATTTCTGGAAATTATTGTCTTGATTTTAGCAATATTTTCCATGTTTGAAAATTCTCTGGTGGCAGTAAGTTTCAGAAGCAACACTATCCTAATAACCCTGAGATTAAAAATTCACTAGTCTTCTTCATATTGAGATGAAACTGGTCATATAATATAATTAAACATCTTTAAAGGTACTTCTTGTTTGAACGGTAGAAGATCACTGAATGGTCATTGTTTAATAATCATAACAGAAAAATACAAACTATGATATGACATTAAATAACTGTTAAATAAAGCTGAGCATATATTAAGTAGATATAGAAATACATACAGTTATTTAAGCAAAGTGCACCTTGTAAGCATGCTCAATCTATGAAACTGTGGAGAAGCTAGAGTTAATCTGAAAAACAACCAAACATCTTTAAGATAAGTAAATAGATGTCAGAAAATGCAAACATGAACTTATACAGAGTAATAAAATGAATAAATAAAAATATATATAAAATATAAAATATATAAATATAAATATATATATATATAAATAAAATATAAAACGAATATAGGCAGCAAAGGTGAATTAAATGTGCACTTGAAATATTTTTTTTCCTAATGTAGATTTGTAAATGAAGAAATGTCTTAATCAGGATAATAGGGTATGTTTTTCATATCTTCACTTGAACTGTTTGATGCCTACCTATGTATTTGTGTAGTTCAATGTGTTTGGATTTCTTCTAAATTCAACTTTATTACTGAATGTTTGGGTATATTGTATCCAGGGTCAGATACAGAATTGTCATTTTCTGTTCTACCTGTAACGTCATTTCCACAATAATTCCAAACTAAGAGAGCTTTATCTCTTAATTTGAAAATACTTTTACTAAGTTTCAAACTCTCCAAAAGAAATAAAAGGGTTGTAATACGAAAAATGAACACAAATAAAGAACTGCCTCCATAAGAAAGCTTTTCATATGGTTAAAAATATCCACTTATAATAAAGAAGCTGTTAATGCATTACAGCATTGCAAGGAGCTGCTTTGCATTGAGATTGGGAATTTCTCTTGAGAATTAAGTAGTTGGGAAATTGAAATTGACAGGAAATTTTATGTAGAAGTATATGATATACTCAACTTTTTTTCTTTTTCCTGCAAAATAAACAAGGTTTCTGCTTGCAAATTTCAAATTTAGAAAGTAGGTCACTAATGTTATTACAGTTTAAGTTTTAGCTATTGTAAAAATGTATAAGAAGAAACAGAACAGGAAAAAAAAAGTCTTTTTATGGTGAAGAAGCTGAAGGTGAAAACTGTAATTAAGAACAAACTGGCTAACAAGCTGTCTGTTCTGAGAGCAGTAGACTAAACATACGCAGACTATCCAGTGAGAGCTTCACCGATCATGTTTTACATCCAATGATCAAATATCTTCTTAGGACATTCTTTGGAACTGAGAGATTCAGCAATCTTACCAAAAAATATGCATAAGATTTTGAAATTTATGGTGCAAAAAAGAATCTAGGAGTTCATATTAGAACTGCTAGAAATTTGAAAACTAAAATCTGAATCTTTCACTGCTATGAAGTACTGTTGAGACAAAATTACAAGGAGAGAAAATATAATCTGGTGTTGACAGAATATATAGACAAATTGTAACAGGTTTAAAACTCTGCTGGAATTTTCTCTCCATTCCCACAGAACTGCATAGCTCTGGGCAGGGCCAGGGCCCGCACCACAGTCCTCTTGCCCAGGGGGCAGGTTGTGTGGCCACTATACCAGGTGGCATTTCCCATTTGTCACTTTGTTCCCGGGTCGGCAGCGCCGCACTGCGTGGCTGCCATGTCTGAGACAACCTGCAACTGCCATTGTTCTTGGCCCCACGGGACACGCCGCCACTGTGTCCTGTGGCCACTTTTCTCAAGGCAGTGCTGGAGTAGTAGTTTCAGGGTCACAGTGGCAAGGCAATAGGACTGGAGACAGCAGATACCATTTGTCCCAGGGGTGGTGAAAACTCCTTCCTGGCAGCAGTGCCAGTTTGTCTGCTGCAGTCCTAAGACCCTGTGTACTGTGCCTGGTGCAACTGATCCAAACCCTCTGCTCGGCTCGCACTGTGCTGTCTCCTCAGCAGAAGCCTTGAGAGGTCTTTGCATGACCCACAAGGAAGGCCCAGACACCTTCCTCCCTGCCATGGCCGTCATCTTTGTTCTCGGCTGCTCCTTTATCTCCTGAAGGCCCACAGGCTCTCCCTGGGGGTCACCAGGCAGCAAGTGGTCTCTGCCTCTCAAAGGCATTACAGCCATCACTACACCCAAGAATATATGGAGGGAAAGGGACAGGCTTTGTCTGTGTGGTTCTTGTTATGGGTATATTGTGTCATTCTGTGTTTCAGTTGGTTCCATATTTGTAAGTAAAAATTTGTTACATCATTTTTCTACATTTTTGTCTGGGCCCTTTTGGTTTAGAATTTAAATAATAAATTTAAAGGGTGGGGCTTGAATACATTGTTTTAAAACCAGGACACAAATGCATAAATATATACTGATAGAATATAAAATACTGAAATTTATCACTAATAAACTCAAAAATACTTATTACTAACAGATACCAATACAGAATTTTAAAATTGTATCTATTACCATTTTTTTTTAATACATCTGTCTTTAACACCCACTATTTAGTGAACCTTTTTTTTTAATGCAACACTTACTACAACACAGTTGTCCCTCAGGCAAAAGACAATCTACTCTGGCATATTTCAGACATGTCCACAATTCTAATAACATTATAAATGTTTGAATTAACCCTAACCTTACTAAGTCTGTCACTAATGGAAATTCAATTGTCACCTGGTAAAGTTGGTTGTGTCCAGAAAGTCCTTGAGGGAAGGTGCACAGCAGAAGTACATGGGTATACTCAGATAGAGCAATTATATTTACACTCTATTTTCAGGATGATGATGTAGGCTTCCAGACCCACTGTGCTCTACAGCACAGAATTAACTCTTGGTTGTGGCAATCAATATTTTTAGACTGCCCCTGCTAGCCAGAAGATAAAGTAGAAAATGGAATCTGTGATAATTGCAGTGAAAAGCATGAAGGAATGGCTGTGGTGGGACATTAGTAGCTCCAGGTACATAGACTGTAGTAAAATAAATAGCAAATACAAGATGGCTGATGATCCATCTTATACTATTCTGTTTACTTAGTACACTTAAAAGAAAATAATAAAAAAGCATGAAGGTTTTAAAATGAGACATAGTCAGCTACAAAATAGCTGTTAAATCACACAGAATCACAGAATTAACAAAGTTGGAAAGTCCAACCTGTTACCTATCATCTAACCTATCATCAACCTATTACCCAATACCATCCCATCATCTAAATCATGTCACTAAGTACATCATCCAATATCCCACACAGTAAAAGAGCATGAAGTTATAATCACTACTTCATAATTAAAACTAAATAATAACACCAGGACATTAGATTGTATATTTTATTTTGTTATTTTTTTAAATAATAATATATTTTACTGGATCTATTAAGACTGTTGAGCCAAATACATGCCTGCCTTAAGTTGTTTGAATTCATTAAGGTCAATGGAGTTACTTCTGCTAATATTCGCATGAGTTTGTCCCATCTTCTAAAGTGGCTGTTTTCTCTCTTGAGCATATGGGAACTGAGGAAGACTTATATGTAGTCCTGATGCCTTAAGGGATATGCCTTATATTTCTGAGAATTCACTTTAGCTAGGTAGCTTGAAAACTAAGGGCCCATAAAGGCCTGTGTTTAGATGTCACCATTCTTCTGTATAGATAAAAGCAAGACAAAACATAGGCTTATACCTCCCAGGGCTACCTGTCTTCTGGGAGGAGACAGGTAATAAAGGACACTCTTGCTGGACACTTAAGGGACGTAAGAGTTAAATGGACTTTGGTTGGATGGTACAATGGATGGTAGCTAAGAAGGTTATAAATATAAAGAGATTGTTATTCTTTTCCTCTTTGGACCATGAGATCTTTACGAGTAAAGCTTTTCTCTCTTCACTGCAAATTTGTCTCAGTTTTCTTAGCTCACTTACAGGCAACAGTCCTCTTTGCCTCTGAACTCTGGAGATATTCTAAAGGTTTGGGAAACTTTTTCCATGAATCTGGGATGAGGTGTGTGTTTGGAATGGGGACATGGGGGTGGATTTTTCTCTTGAGCTTGAACCCTGAGCCTGAGATGTGTAGGTTTGATGAGGAGAGAAAATATGAAAATTCAGAACTGATCACAAAATATTTTTTTAGCTTGGACTGTGCATGCCACTTTTAAATCTAGTTTATATACAAGCTTCACCTTATGTCTCAAAAAATTTATTACTTCTGTTATAGCTAGTCTAGTTTATAGCTTCTTTGACAGTGCATGGAATGAGAATGTGCTAGTATCCATTTTTACATATAGCAATTCAAGCAGGTTGTAGTTCAGTAAAATAGAAACTGTAACCTAAATTCTTGTTTTTCTGCTTAAGTTCGAGTGAAGATACACAGATGTTTTAAGACTTTGTTAAAGTTGCTTATAGTTGATGTTTTTCCATTTTCATAAAACTAAACAAACAAACATGAAAACAAGAGTCAGATTTGATAATCTGAAGTGATAGACAATTTTTGTGAGTACTTTTGAGCTATAAATGTTAATGTCTTTAGGTTTTTCTTTGGTAAATAGAGGGAAGAACAGAATTACTCCTCAGAGCACCTAAATTACATTTTCCAAGAATCACTTTCCCTCTTAAAAAAACACACAAGCCCCACAATACTTACAGTGACTGTAAAGAATTTCTGACAAAATAGCTGTACTTGACTACACTAATTGTAAAAAGGCTTCATAAGTTTTTTCTTTTTTTTTTTTTTACTTTTACTTTTTACCCTACTTTTACATTTACTTTGCAGTGAATGACATACAAGCACTTTCTGGATAATTGGACTACATAGGGGTTTGGGATCTTTTTGCTGCTTCAAAAAAGGAGGTTGTAACTAGATGAAATTTCCTGGTATCAGCTGATGGTAACTGAACATCTTGAAAGGTAAAGTTTGGAAGGCAGCGTTTTCTTATTAGGAGAAGCAGGTATTACCTGAATTATCCACATCTGATAGTTAACAGACAGCAAGGAGAGCTGTGAAAAAAAAATGAAACATTTGAAATGCATCAATAAAAAAAGAAAACCAATAGATAATGTGGGCCTGTTACTAAATAGAGGGGAAACTCTGGTAACAGAGGATGCAGAGAGGGCAGAGTTACTGAGTGCCTTCTTTTCATTGGTCTTCATTGACAAGACTAGCCCTCAGGAATCTCTGACCCAGGAGACCAGCGTAAGAGAATGTTGGAAGGAAGACTTTCCCTTGGTCAAAAGAGGATTGACTTAGAGAACACTTAGGCAAACTTGACACCCACAAGCCCATGCACCCTGATGGAATGCATTCACCAGCTGGTGGAAATCATAGCCAAGTCACTCATAATCATCATAATCATCATTGAAATGTCAGTGTGACTGGGAGAGGAACCTGAGAGTTGGAAGAAAACAAACACCACCCTGGTCTTCAAAAAGGGC